>JAWPHD010005448.1:0-163441 GCA_037043455.1 Cyrtodaria siliqua | reverse complement strand
CACCCATCCCACCTGCAGATAACAGTGTGGAATAGCTGGTCTCATTTGTATGGCTGGTGGATTGAAAAGTTCTTCAGCAGTCTTTCAGAAGTGAATGAAACTTGAAGAAAATAAAATTTAATCAGTATTTAAGAAACTAACCCGACAAATAATGACAAAATTACACTACAAAACTGCTTATCAAACTCTGTCCAGGTGTTCAGGTCATATAATAATGTATATGTGCAGATTAAAAGTGTAGGTTTATTAACGGGTTTTTAAAATACCCGTGATTGAATATGCGTTAAATGAATTATGAGTTGGTAACTCTTAATTCGACACACCAGTTTTGGGGTTTGGCTTGGTTGGTTAAAGCCGTTCATATTGTGTCTATAGAGTTTGGATTCTCAAAAGTTATATGTATACCTCGTAGTCGGTTAGGTTTAGAAATGTTGTACATTATAATGTTTGGCTGTAATTGGCGGGACATACTGTCGAGAAAAAAAAATAAAATAAAAAATAAAGATTTTTTACGGTTTTTGTTTTTCATAAATGTTTTCATATGCATTAGGTCATAAGTGTATGTCACTATTCTTGTGCCTCCGTGGCCTGGATAGTAAAGATGCTACATCAAGAAATGTCTCGCCTCTCACCATTACATGTTCGAAGTGTCGATTCTTACGGATAGCGGAAGGTAAACATTACTGGTTCTACCCAGGAAACAAGAGGCCCTCTTGGGCCTGTAGACGCTCTACCAGTGTTCGACACTAACTTTTTGGACCTACTAGCCCCGGGGGCTAGTTGGTTTGGAATTTCACTAGCCCCCCTTAATTTCTACTAGCCCTGCTACCAACGGTACCAAATCCTCATTGTATATTGATTTGACGGGGTTGGTTATAAAATAACAACACAAATCAGATTCAAAATTTGTGACATCGCTGACAGCACCCTCCGTCACAATAATTTGATCTCGTGGCAGTCTGCACCTCTGTTAAGAAAAGTAACATACTGTGATGATTATTATTTTAATTTATTATAGTATTTCTGAACAATGTACATGAGAAACACAGAAATTAGAAATTATTATGATAGATTTTTTTTGTTTTTTGGCTGGTGGAGAAAGCCCCAAAAATCGATCTATGTTTGCACCGTTTATAGCACGTTCATAATTCGCGGCGTTTTCCGACGGAAGCGGAAACAACTGCTGAAATCGTGGTCATAAAAACGCTTGAGAAAAGCTGTCTAGTTTATAAGGCGTAGTTACAAGCGTTTGTGTGATTCGGTATCGGGCTGGTATCACGCGGTAAACGAAAGCAAAAAGAAAACAAATGTCGTTTTACGCGGACTAAAAGAGCAGCAGTTTTAAGCGAGAATCTGAGGAACATTAATGATTAACAGTGCTTGAGATTTTATTTATATAATGCCAACGCAAATTGGGTACGTGTTTGTTCTATAATCTACTAGCCAATCGGGCTAGCTAGACGATCGTACGTGCTAGCCCGACGGTCACTTTTACTAGCCCCGGGCTATCGGGCTAGCGTTAGTGTCGAACACTGTCTACTGTGTAAAGATGTCATATTTAGCCTTTTCCTATATAAACTTTGGGTCGCAACGGCGGCCATTTTGATTATTGCAAGAAAAAACAACACACAAACTTAATAGACGCCAACCATTGTGATAAAGTTTCAACAAAATCCTTCAAAAGGTTTCAGAGAAGATTTCATATTTAACCTTTTCCTATATAACATTCCTATGTAAACCTTGGGTCACCATGGCAACCATTTAGATTATTCGATGATAATGAAAAACACAAATTTGATAGAGGCCAACCAAAGGAACATGTATATGATCTTTCACTGGAATGGATTAAGTGGTTTCGGAGGAGATGTCATTTGAAATCTCTTTAAATCTGACCTAATTTTAGCCATGGTGGCCATTTTGGATGACTGACGGCAGCGAAAAACATAAATCTGAGGAGGACTGTCCCAAAGATCATTGTGATTAAGTTTCATCAAAATCCTTCAACCGGTTTCAGAGAAGATGTCATTTTTAGCCTTTCCTATATAACTCTATGTAAACTTTGGGTTGACGTGGTGGCCATTTTGATTATTCTACAATAACGAAAAACACAAACTTGATAGAGGCCAACCCAAGGAACATGTTTATGATAATTCACAAGAATGGAATAAGTGTTTTCGGAGGACATGTTGTTGAAATTTCCTTAAATGTGACCTAGTTTTAGACATGGCGGCCATCTTGGACGAATGGCGGCCGCAAAAAACATAAATCTTTCAGGCGGTTTCAGAGAAGATGTAATTTTTAACCTTTTCCTATATAACTATGTAAACTTTGGGTCGCCGTGGCAGCCATTTTGATTATTTGACGATAACGAAAAACACAAACTTTATAGAGGCTAACCCAAGGAACATATATATGATATTTCACAAGAATGGAATAAGTGGTTTCAGAGAAGATGTCGTTTGAAATTTGACCTAGTTTTAGCTATAGGGGCCATCTGGGATGACTGGCGACCGTGAAAAACACAAATCTGAGAGGAACTATCCCAAATATCATTATGCTTAAGTTTCATCAAAATCTTTCAGGCGGTTTCAGAGAAGATGTAATTTTTAACCTTTTCCTATATAACTCTATGTAAACTTTGGGTCGCCGTGGCGGCCATTTTTATTATTTGACGATAACGAAAAACACAAACTTGATAGAGGCCAACCCAAGGAACATGTAAATGATATTTCAGTAGAATGGAATAAGCGGTTTCGTCGGAGATGTCGCTTGAAATTTCCTTAAATTTGACCTAGTTTTAGCCATGGCGGACATCCTGGATGACAGGGGGCCGCGAAAAACACAAATCTGAAAGGGGCCCTCCCAAGTAACATTGTGATGAAGTTTCATCAAATTCCTTCAAGCAGTTTCAGAGGAGATGTCGATTTTATAAAATTGCTAACAGACAGACGGACGGACAGACGGACAGACGGACGACGGACGAAAAGTGATCGCATAAGCCCTCCTGGCCTTTGGCCAGAAGAGCTAAAAATGAGGCTTCATATATGGTCCAACATTTACTGAAAATGACGTAAAACACTCTTCAAACAAACATCTTAAGTACAGGGAGATAACTCTGACATCAATCTGAAGTGTTCAGCGCTGATGCGTTATCAACCATGATGACATAACATCAATATTTACCTTATGTCAGAGCATGGTGTTATCAGAGCAATCTGAGGTATTCGATTTCCACCAATACACACAAGATTGGAGATAAATCCACCTTTAATGTGTCAAGATAGTGTTGTAATGCTGGTCAGGCCTGTAGTGTTGTTACTGGAGAATCAATAATAATGGCACCAGGCTTTTTTCGAGAAAATTGGCCAAGGCCTAGACCTGCCGATTTTGGGAAAAATATGTGTGAAATTGTCAAAATTGGGTAAAATGTATGCTTTAGGTATAATACCAATCAATTATTGAATTTGGGAATGATTTTAACATACAAACAATGCAAAGTTTGTCACTTTCTTTTTTAAGATTAGGATATTTTTTTTACCCAGAATTGCGACTGCAGGGAAGAGGCCGAATTTCGGCCCCACTTAAATAGGTAAAAAAAGCATTGGACACGCCCCTTTAAACTTGATTTCATATTCAAGAAAATTCATATTTCAGTCAAAAACAGGGGCCGAAATTCGGCTACTTCACAATTAAATATTTTTTGTTTTGGATACATTTACATTAGAAAGTTTATCTAAAATTAACATATTATGTTGAATATTAAATTGTACATTTGTTCTATTATAAGTGTCCTCCTCCCACAAAAATAATGTATGCATGTATTAAGTAATATTGCTTTTAACAATTAATCTTTCAATACTTTTTTCACAAATCAGAGTCATCGCGCTTTTTTTTCACAAAATGATCAGGCTAGGGAGTCTTCACAATTCTTAGAAAAAAGTCCTGTCTCAATGGGTGAACACAACACCATTGTAATTATACGTAAAAAAAGAACATGCAGAAATTTCACACTGACCCCTCGAATTCTGCAGGTATAAATCCGAGCAATATTTTCAGCACCGAGTGAGCTTTCCGACCCATTTAATATATATAAGATCTTCATTAATCATGGTTTATTCACTTTAAAGCAAAATTAAAATATGGACAAAATCTAGGAATAAATCCTAATCTGATATTCCCATAGCTCTCTCAAGGCCCGATGGAAGTCGAGCGTGAGATTGGGCCCAAGGTTCGGATGACCCTTGATAATGGGGGTCAGTGGGGAGAATCCCCCTGAAGTCTGAGATAGTCTTTGGTTGAATTTTATACATTTTAGCTAGGAAGTACACTCGTATTACTCTTCACATGATCATATATTTTAACTGAATTCATTTAAGTCACACAATATACGGAAGTGATGCGAACATCCTGGTTAAACTATTCCAATTTTTTTTATCGAGTTCTGGTTACAATAAAATATATTAAATTTATTAAAAATATCGCGGCCAAAAAATGTTTTGGTCAAATTCTTAGAATGCGTGAGAACATATAATGCATGTGTGTGAGCGTGATTTGACACCAAAATGTGTGTGTCTCATGCCCAATGTGTGTCTTGACAGGTATGTATTCCCGAATGACTAATTCAATTGAATTTTACAGGCGCACCAACAGCTAAGGTCATATGGCGACTTTCCAGCTTCCATCAGTGGAGGAAGACCAAGGCAATTTTTGTGCACAGGCTGGCACCTGGGTATCAGCAAGCCAGTTGGATATTCCTGCTCCCATGAGTGTTCGAACTAAAGTGAGAGGCAAGTGATTTCAAGAAATCAGAAATACTGAATTAATAAATCAAGATGCTATAATTTTAATTCTTGACAACAGCTTCAAGATTGCCGCATGTCCCTTTAAGAACCTGACCTATCCCTATATTTATAGCATGTCCCTTTAAGAACCTGACCTATCCCTATATTTATAGCATGTCCCTTTAAGAACCTGACCTATCCCTATATTTATAGCATGTCCCTTTAAGAACCTGACCTATCCCTATATTTATAATATTTTACACGCTTACTTATACTTCAGTATCCTTTTAAGTGGAAATGGGTTATCAGTTAGTTAATCACCAATTATCATGTAATAATCTTGCCTTACATCACTGTATGTATGTACAGCACTCTTTATCAGGGTGGTCAGATATCTTGAGTGGTCAATGGCTTGAGGTACATGTTAGCGCTAAATAAACAGTACAGTACTTTGAAATATGCTTGAAGCATATTAAAGCTACACAATCTTTATTAAAGTATATATTTAGAGTTTGTTTATATAGAAACAGTGTGAACAAATTCTGGTTAAAGGAATTAACATACGTACATTATGTATCAAATAAACCATTTATTGGAAACAGAAATACTTTTAATAATTTTGCCAAACGACTTTGGGCCCAGAACCTACCACACATTTTTCAGGTTAATGAAATTGAAATGAAAGTTGTTTCAATGGCTCATCAACATTGTAATCTTAGATAATGTCGAGGAAGCACAGACAGAGTGGAAGGATACATATGAATCCAGGAAGCGTACCCTATACTCTTGCTATCAAATACATTCCTAACAGTCTATTAAATCATTTTTAGAATTATTTTATTATTAGAATTTTGTGGTACTGGATTTTAAGAACCTCATTACTCATATTTACTTATTTATATACCCGTTGACGGGCATTTGTTGATTTACATATATACTTTATATTACTACCATATCATCCTTATTTGTAAATATTTACATTAATTTTTAATTACTACTTCATGTCTTCATCTTTCATTCATTCATTCATTCATTACTCAATATCAAGTAAAAACTCGATCAGAGAATGTATTGAGTTTCTCCACCTCGCTAAATTAAAAGGTTTCATTGGTCCAATTTTTTATAATTGAACCAGGGAGTACGTTATAGGGAGTAGAAACGGGCTCGTTTTGCCTATTTATGTTGTCGCGCATGTGTTTCACTACTCCGTGAAAATGACTATTTCCGGTTGTTTCGCGAGTGTGTGAAAAACAGCAAATTCTTATAAATTATTACACTTACAAACTCAATAAAGGTGCTAAATGTAAACATAAGTATTATTTATTTACATTGTGTCCTCTGATACAGAGCGTGTATTTGTTTGCATGTTTAAAAGCACCTTTTTTTCCAGACAGTTCTGTGTAACAAATATGGCGCCACTCTGCGCCAAATAAAAAATCGTGACAGTGTATAGCTATTGCAAACGAGATACGAGACTACGGGTTATTTAGGCATTAATAATAACAAAAAGTGAATAGTAAATATATTTATCTTTGTAAAGAAGGTAATTTCATGGTGGTGATTATAAGACAAAGCCTAAAAAGAGGTGATGAAAATGTGCCTTTTGAGATATCAGCTAAATTTTAATTTTATAGAATTAAAAATGGTGTGAAGCTATTGCAAACGAGATACGAAGTATGGGTTATATTAGGCATTAATAATAACAAAAAGTGAATAGTAGACATATTTATCTTTGCCAATAATGTAATTTCGTGATGTTGATTATAACAGAAAGCCGTAAAAAGGGGCTGTAAAAACTGCCTAATTTGAGATGTTGGCTGAAATTTTAGCTTTTCAAATGTAACGCGCTTACGATCGATTTACCTGTATCGATAAAATAGTAAATGGCGGCGTTCTAGCGCGACAACATAAATCGATAAACTAGAGCGTTTATGAACCCATTTCTCCTCCCTATAACGTACTCCCTGATTGAACCAATCAGAATGCTTCATTCATATTTTCATTTGGTTGTTTCTATTATGACATCACTTTCGGGTATTATGACATCAAATCCTGGTATTATGACATCACGTCATGCCATTATGAAGCAACTCAGTGAGTTCTGAGAACTGACAGAGCCTTTAAATTGCTGTGAGAAACAGAATACGACTGTTTGTATCTCTCATTGAGTAATGAGTTTCTTGAAATCAAGAATCACAAAATTCTAAACATAAAATAATTCTAAAATGATTTAATAGACTTTCCTTATAATGGTTCTTTAACGTGACCATGCATAGGATATCTCCGATATACATGATCACCCCATTTACATACCCATCCGACAGATGCTGTTAAAAACAAGATGGCCCTGAATCGATCACGTGCTCAAGGATCTTTGTAATGATGAAAAAATTGTCCTCTTGCAAATGCTGATTGAAGATGTTTTTTTAAGTCTTTCCTTATGTAAGTCTGTGCAAAAACATGTAAAATCTCTACCTACAAACTTTGGACCCAGGGGTTGCAGGGTCACCATTTGAACAAACTTGGTAAAGAACCATATAAAGCTTATACTGTAGTAAATGCAAAATATTAAAGTTCTGGGTCTTGTAGTTTCAGAGAAGATTTTTTTTTTCCTACACAAGTCTATGTAAAACTGTTAACCCCGGGGCGGGGCCAAATTGAACATTTGAACAAACTTAGTAGAGGACCATAAGCTGATACTACATGCAATACATGAGAGTTCTGTGCCTTGTGGTTTCAGAGAAGAAATAAAAAAAAAGAATCCTATATAAGTCTATGAAAAACGTGCAAAATCTCAATATACAAACTTTGGATCCCCGAGGCACAGCCATTTTTTATCACGGGGACTTCATTTGAACAAATTTGATAGTCTAGGCGTTGCCGATCATTTTAAAAGGAAACTGTCGAAATCAGTCTGGTGGTTCTTGAGAAGAAGATTTTTTTAAGGTTTCAACCACATATGGTAATGGCAGCCATCTTAGATGTCGCGCTGACCTAATTTTAACAAATCTAAAAAGCATTCACCTAAGGATCATCCGTGTGAAGTTTGGTCAAATTGGACATGCGGTTTCTGAGGAGAAGTCGTTTGAAGCAAAACTTAATGACGAGGAAGATGGACGACGGACGAAGAGTGATCCCAGTAGATCACCTTGAACCCCTCTCAAACCTTAATGATCTATGACTTTACAGCTCTCAGCAACCACCATAGGTTAATTAACTTCTGTATTCTCTAACCAAAATTGTTACTACAAAGAAGTAAGTGTACTTTAAAAAGTGCTCTTCAAGTCAAATCCAGTCAAACTTGAATCCTTATGTTGCCTTAAAATGACAGCCACATTCGTGGACCAAAACTAATTACCGCTTTATTCTTCCGATTCAGCCTATCACAGAAATAGTTGATTGAACTCGGTTTTACTTGCACCAACACAAAAAGATTACATGACTCCTGGACAGCAAGAGCTGGAAATGTGATTTTTCACTAGAAAAAGAAACGCAGGGTGCGTATTTCCGCTATATATTGTATGTTTAATATGCTACTGCTAATCGAATGGTACAGGGCGACATTAGGCCTGTCCTTTTAGAAAGAAGGTTTAAACAGCACTGAACACACCAATGGTTACCCCTTTAAAGTTTCATTATCGTCAGAATGCGCATTTGGCTCAAGCAGGTGAGCAAACTTAATTAGGCTTTAAATGTTGCAATCACTTAACATTAAATACAGTACTGAACTGGCTCAATTTTTCAAAGAGGAACTTCAGCATTTATGAATTTCTTGTTACAACGTGTACTGTGATTAAAACGTCTACAACATCACAGTTGTGTCCTTTCTCTAACTAACTGCACTTTTTTTTTTTACAAAACATCTTGGGATTTCCTTGGAATATATATGGAATTAAGTGTGCAGTATATGCAATATATAGGGGAAATACGCACCCTGCGTTTCTTTTTTCTTTCAGTATAGTTCTTTGTATATACATCTACAGAGGAGCTTATATATAAGCGCCAGTGTATTATTGAATTGCAAAACTCAAAAAATGCCATATAATATGCATTTCTATGACTTTAATTTAATCTGACATTCATTATTTAGGTCAGGGCCAACAATGTGTGCTTCGGTCTTTTTATGACACACTTTTTATGACACAGAGCAGTCGAGACTGCATCAGGACTGCATCTCAATTTCTGTAACTTGCAAATTTATATTACATTAAGTGTGGGATGGCCTTATTGTAACTTACACCACAAGTTATGTGATAAACAGAGGAATGTACTCATTTATTATTTAAATTATATACATTTTTTTTATTTTTTTATTTAAACATATTCCTTTTTACATCGATTGTGAAGCAAGATTCTTGCAACTTATATTAATCACTCTCGATCGCTTTCTGGGTAGAACCAGTTACTAAGCAATGAGGATTATAAATTACTTTTCTCCTAACTTAACCAGACCATATAATTTATTATAAATTGTACTTGAGCGATTGGGCATAACTTGACATACAGACATGTTGCTCATAACTTATAACAAGAGGTCAATGACCTTGAAGCTCTACTGATTGATTTTGATTTCAGGAAGTAGTCGCTACAAACTTGTTTTTTGAACAGTTATTTTTAGCCGTGGCAGCCAGCTTGAATTTCCTGCCGATCTGAAATTTTGCTAGGATCAATTAGACATCAAGAGCAACATTCCTGTGAAGTTTCATGAAAATCCGTCAAGTAGTTTCAGAGGAGTAGTCGCTACAAGTTTTCATTATATAACTCTATGTAAACAAAGATGGCCACTGACAGCCATGTTTAACATTGAATCAAAACGATTTTTGACAAGGACCAACATCATGTCATGCTGATCATTTTAGAAAAAGTCCCATATCAATATCACTTATAGTTTTCAAGAAGTAGTCGCTATAAACTTGTATTTTGAAAATCTATTTTTAGCCATGGCGGCCATCTGGAATTTTCGGCCGACCTGAAATTTCGTTAGGATCAATTAGACATTAAGAGCAACATTCCTGTAAAGTTTCATGAAAATCTGCCAAGTAGTTTCAGAGGAGTAGTCGCTACAAGTTTTTACTATATAATTCTATGTAAACAAAGATGGCCGCTGGCAGCCATGTTTAACGTCGAATCAAAACGATTTTGACAAGGACCAACATCATGTCATGCTGATCATTTTAGAAAAAGTCCCATATCAATATCAATTATAGTTTTCAAGAAGTAGTCGCTACAAACTTGTAGTTTGAAAATTTATTTTTAGCCGTGGCGGCCATCTTGAATTTCCGGCCAACCTGAAATTTTGCTAGGATCAATTAGACATCAAGAGCAACATTCCTGTGAAGTTTCATGAAAATTCGTAAAGTAGTTTCAGAGGAGTAGTCGCTACAAGTTTTCATTATATAACTCTATGTAAACAAAGATGGCCGCTGGCAGCCATGTTTAACATTGAATCAAAACGATTTTCGACAAGGACCAACATCATGTCTTGCTGATCATTTTAGAAAAAGTCCCATATCAATATCACTTATAGAGTTTTCAAGAAGTAGTCGCTACAAACTTGTATTTTAAAAATCTATTTTTAGCTTTGGGGGCCATCTTGGATTTCACATCAACATGAATTTTTGCTAGGATCAACTAGACTTCATGGGCAACATTTCTGTAAAGTTTCATGAATATCCATCTAGTAGTTTCAGAGGAGTAGTCGCTACAAATAAAAGTTTACGGACAGAAGAGACGGACAGACGGACGGACGGACGGACAGACGGACGACGGACGCCGCACCACGGCATAAGCTCTGCTGATCTCTGATCAGTTGAGCTAAAAACAACTGGAATTTATATACATCATGAATATGCTAATTTCTTTAATAATTTCACTATTTTGATAAACTATCAATCACATATAAATAATATGTTACACTAGAAACCGTTGTTCCGCTAAAATTTAAATTTCAATAACCACGCCTGTAGTCGTTTGCTTCCCAACGCTGAATGATAGTTAGCCTGACTGGACCGGTCAGTATCACCTGACCATCATAACAACTTTGAGATCTTAACCAATCAGGGGTAAGTATTTTTCGTCTAATGCGTTACATTTAACCAACGTAAAAAACATTTCTCAAGGATAAATAACATGGCCATGGTGAGGATCTGGAGTCCAGCGCTCTACCACTGGACCACGCACTCCACTATACCAGTGCCGAGCATTATATCATTTTTGTATACAAATTTCATTAATTAAATTATACATTTAGTTCAGCTCAAATGGGAGATTCTATTAATCAGTAAAAAAACTTCACATACGGTCAGACAGAGTGCCTTACGTGACGTCATTGATGTTCATATGTACATCTATAGTGCCTTATCGTGACGTCATTGATGTTCATATGTACATCTATAGGGTGTTAATTAGGCCTATATTTTTTTATTATTCGTTTTAAAAACCATCTAGACAGAGACCGAGTGTTAATTGTATGCAGGAGGAGGGAAAAAATAACGGAATAGGTTATTTAGAGCCGCCCCAGAGAGAGGGGAAGGATACATAGTAATCCGGGAACCTGCCCTACTCTTATTATCGAATAGATTCCTATGGTTCTTTAACGTGCTCGGAGGATAGACCGCTACAAAGGACCGCCCGGTTTACGCCCTCATCCGACGGACAAGGCTAAGGGAAAGTGTCTTGCCCAAGAACACACCGACGGAACTCAGTGGCACCACGGAGGATTGAACCCCGGGCTTCCGGTTACAAATCCGCCGCGCTACCGACTCCACCACGCCAATGGAGAGAATGAAATGTTTGATAAAAATCTGGAGAAGAACAATCAAATTTCCTTTGAAAAAATAAAATTCTTAATTTCGTTTCATCATACTAAGGAGGGTTTGTAAAACAAATAATAAAAAAATAAAGGCCTTAGGACATTTATGTCATGGCTTTATTCTGCTGCTATACCACAAGTTATGTCTCATTGTATTTATTTGAAAATCACCAAATCTACGATTTTGGGATAATCAAATGTTGACATATTTGTACAAAATAACTCTTTCAAAAGCGAACAGAGCAACTTCAATAGCTGCATAATTAATTTTCAGTAATGTTCCGCTAATTTCAATAGAGTACCCACATGCCCATCCTACATGGTGACAAATTAGCGCCACGATACCCTTACAGTGGTCAAGAAGGGTCAAGTGACGGGACACCCTATTCCAATGTGTCAATCCAATATGGCCTCCCTACTGTGTGACCCACTACACAAATAGTTAAAAAGTGTTCTTTTGAAAACGTATGATTTGAATGAACTGTGAATATTGTAAAATGACTATTTACATTGTATCATGATTGCAGGGCTTTTTTAACCTATTTAAGTCCCCAATAATTGTAAAAACCTCTATTTTTTCCCAATTCAGGGGTACAAAATTCCCAATCGATAAAAAACAACAACAAAAATAATATTTTTTTAATAAAAGTGACATAGTTTGTATGTTAAAATGTATGTTAAAATAAATAAATTCTCAAACCGGATCGATATTATACACAGGAAAAATGTTGTGATATGTGCCACGTATGAATTACTTCCTTATATTTGCATAACGTTATTTACATGTGCCACATATGTAAATGATACATATGTGTTACATATGTATTTCATATGAAATTCTTATACGTGAAATACATAAAGTATTTTTCGGAAAAAATGGTAGAATATTGTAGAAAATGGTTCAACATCCTTTTATTTTTAATATTTTTTAGTAAAATATATTTTCATATGTATTACATATGTGTTACTTTCATATGAAATACATATGTGGAATGCGTATGTATCACATAATTATGTAAAACATAAGAATTTCATGCCTAGATATTTTTCCTGTGTACATAAAACGTATTTTTAATGAACATTTTTTCTTAAAAAGAATATTCCCACAAACAGCTAAAATCAAGCTACCATATTTTCCCCCCAATTTAATGGACAGTCTCGCGCTTCGTTTCCTCAAAATCAGCAGGCCTAGGCCTTTTCCCAATTTTCTCGAAAAAAAGCCCTGGATTGTAGATTATGAGGACATTTTGTATGCCCCCGTATTTCTCCAGAATGTTTCTTCTGTTGTTTTTTTTCAATTTTTTAAATTAAATGTAATGAAACATAATTCAAAAGAGAGCCACTGAGTAAATATACTCAGACAAAAATCTTGTTGTTGTTTTTTCTATCTAAAAACACAACTTCAATTACGGCATAATGGTCGTAACATGTATCTAATTATTTTACTAAATTCTTAAAGGGATTCACAAGAATCTAGAATTGTTTAAACTTGGGGTGTCCCACTATTTGTTCTACATCCATTAAGTGGTCCCGTCTTAATTCCATTAAGCGATGTGAAAGCTTATATTAGCAGGATGTTATAACGGATATTTTGACAATAAAACATGTTTAAAAACGTTTTTTACCAAAAAATGTGATAACACGTTTAAAATTACCTATAATGTGTTTTAATTTTATAATATGCAAACTTTTAAAGCCGAAATTAAGGTTTTATTTCATACCCCAGCCAACCGTTTTCGCTTCTTGGAGAAGGGGTTGGATGGGGTATGAAAGTCAATACTCGGACCACGTAATGACTTGCATAGTTGCCATGTTTGCAATTGTTGATTAGAAGTTGCACAAATACAGCAATATATTTAAATTTTATGCAAAAAACTTGAGAAAAAAAAATCTAACTTTTTCTTTAATATTTTACAAGCAGGTTTAAAGTAAAAAGGTTTCTGGGTTAATAAATTAAAAGGTGTAAATTATGTTACTGCTTGATAAATCCTTTAAGATTGCAGTGTCCTATTAATATTTTCTATAATTCAGGACATTTTTTTCAGCTCTACATTCCCCATTTTCTGTCGACCTCTGTTTTCAAGCAAGTGTCATTGCCGTACTCAAACTATTTTTAATTAAATTCTAACCTATTCTCTGATTATTGTCCGATCAAAGTCCTGTGACATTTGGTCAATCTTGAATCTGTCTCCAAGTCGGATGATACCATCGGTCACTTGACAGTTTATTGAATTCCGCCATGAACATGCCTTATCGTTGAGGTCTCCTTGATTAGTTTTCCAGATTTACGGCTCTTTGTTTTTTGAACCTGCCCTCCTATAGGGGCAGCTAATGCTCGATTTTATGAACAATTTACAAAGATATAGTTTAATTATCAGTGTTTTTGAGATACCGGAAATATTTCCCTCGGGAGAGAAATAACCCCAATATAAGAACTCGTGCTAAAATATTACCCCAATATAAGAACCTGTGCTTTTTTTTTATTTCTCTCCCGAGGGAAATATTTCCGGTATCTCAAAAACACTGGTTATTAAACTATATATTACATATTTTGTGATAATTTAGACGTTTTTTTTTCATTCCTTCTTTTGTTCTTTAATAGTGCGAAATGATAAGTGATACATATGCCTTTTTACACCAGTTTGCACGAGAACGCCAAGTCGACGTTACGTCATACAAACAAAACAAGTGGAACCGGAACTCTTCGTTAATTTCCGTAATGGTTTTTACTAGTGGCGGAATCTGACGACGACGTCCGTAAAACAATCAGAATGTCATCTGGCATTCCCGCCACAGATGGAAAAGGCCGAGCAATGTTCCGTACTGCAGTAGAGCAAAAGAATACATGCTTTTCTATTCCCAGTATTTCCTATACAAATCACAGACAGATATGTAATATAAAACAATATTGTCTGTATTAAATATAATAAGTGTTTGAACTTCTTTTCTTTTCTTTTTTGATTGAATAATAATACACACACACACACACACACTTTAATGCTTGAAAACCATTTCAAGATTGCTGTGATGTCCCTTTAATAAATTAGCACAACTTTATTATTTGCCCACATGATAATACTGTACTACTATCCTTTGAGCAAATTTCAGCTGAGTGTCCACATCAAAGAAACCATGGACTTGGACAAATAGTGGAAAATACCGTATACCCCCATATAAACGCTCCCCTTAATAAATGCCATGAAGCCATAATTCTTTTATTTATTTATTTTATTTTTTTTTACATATAATGAGGTCAAGTTTAGAGAAAATACACTTGCTAGTAGCCTGAATTGAGGTCTAATTGGAAAAATACCTCCCCCACAAGCATTCAATGTTTTAGAGGTACAATATGTCAAAAAAAAAAAGGAATTCAGCCTCAAATAAACAACCACCTTTGGTAAAGTGTAGTTTAAACGGGGATAATATCATACATTCTAGTCATGACTTATTATATTAGCTGACCATCAGTTCCGGATTGGATTATACACCTTATATAATTAAACAAAAAGTGACAGGTGAAAACCCAGTGGAAGTCAGCATATAAAGGGCAGTTCTAGGACTAGTTGGCCGGGGTCAGTATAATGTGACTGGGTAAGGTATCACGTCATGTGTCTACAGCTGGCAGCACTGTAAAGTTGAGCATAATGATCGAGCTCACTGCTACAAGTAGACACTTTTGTGAATAACTGAGATTGTTTAAAGTGACGTTAAACCCCATACATACATACAATAGTCTATGTCTCATACATACGATAGTCTATGTCTCATTATATACGATAGTCTATGTCTCATACATACGATAGTCTATGTCTCATACATACGATAAGTCTATGTCTCATACATACGATAGTCTATGTCTCATACATACGATAGTCTATGTCTCATACATACGATAGTCTATGTCTCATACATTATGTCTCATACATACGATAGTCTATGTCTCATACATACAATAGTCTATGTCTCATACATACAATAGTCTATGTCTATCTTAAGTTTTTCTTCATAACACTGCAGCTTGCAAACCTCACATACACCCCCAACCTCAAAATTTTATTTTCTAATTAAGTCCTTAGTTCATAACAAGTGTATCTAACTTGAAGACAATGTTTTTTTCTGGTCACAAAATCAAACACAAAGAGGAGCATGTCATTTATACAGAAAGGAAAAAGAAACGCATAATCAGAAAATTGCCTACACTATTATATACACCTAATTCCACGTAACATTCCAGATATATCTCAACGTGTTTTGTGCAAAATGGGGATATAACTAATTACAGAAAGGACAACTCTGTCATGTATTAGACCTTTTAATCAAAGTACACTTTGTTACACGAAATTCATAAATGTTGAAGTTTCACTTGAAAAAGTCAATTAGCCTAAATTTGTTCACCTGCTTGAGCCCAAAAGGGTATAACCATTGGTGTGTTCGGTGCTGTTAAGTAAACCTTCTTTCCGAAAGGACAGGCCTAATGCATGTCGCCCTGCACAATTTGATTAGCAGTCATACAATATAGCAGAAATACCCATTATGCGTTTCTTTTTTTTTCCAGTATACATAAGGTGGTATTTTAGAGTGCCAAATGTATTTGTCGCTTCAAACATGTTGTTTTCCGAAGAACTTTAAAATACCAACTAATTAACCTATACCCAGGCGTTCCTTGTATACAACTACACAAATGATGTAAAGCAAACAAACGAACTAGTACTACATTCTGGTTCATCTTCCATCTCTCTCTGGATTGCTGTCCTAACATCAATCTCATTAAAACCATATCCTAATTATGCTTTGATACTCTCCACTATAGGTAGTGTATCATAGAGTATGGTATATCATAGCATGATAAAGGGTCTGATTTTAATGAGATTGTCCTGACATGAACTTATATATGTTAAACAATACTTAAAACCCAATTCATTTCCACATGTGTTTTTGTATCATCAGCAACCCCATTTCCAAGAAAAGTATTAAACGGGCATTATTATATTAAATCAGAATATAAGGTTTGCTGCTCCGCAGTTACTGGCTAAATCTGAATATCTGCTGACCAATCACCTCCTACATACCCCTCCCACCCCCTCCCCACCCCGCCACCCCACAGCCCTCCTCCCCACATGCCTCCTCCCCACACCCAACAGAATGTGAGTAGTTCCTCAGTAACAAACCAGATCACATCTGCTACCAGTCCTGTCCCAGATTTTCTTGCTCCCCACCCCCAAATGGCCCACCATGCACCCTGGTATATCCTGAAAATTAATTGTTGTTTAATGGCTCATCAACACATTATATAATTAAGGTTATTTCAAGCTGCCCCAGATAAAGGGGGAATAACATATGAATCTGGGAACTGTGCCATACTCTTACTATCAAACAGATTATTATGGTTCTTAACGGGCTCGGACGATCCTCTTCAATATACATGACCGACAATGTTAAAGGACATACCAAAGTAACCCAGTTGCATCAGTGAGGCTCTAACCCGTGACCTCCGCATTCAGAGTTCAAGGTAATACCCACTGGGCCACCGCAGTCCCTAGGTATATAGGTGTCATTACACCATTGATTTTCCTTCTTTGTTTTATACAGGAAGGATATATTATGTCGAGATAAAAAATTGCCATTTTTCTAAGAAGAAAATGTTCAAACACATAAATTATCAATCAAATGATCCAGTGTCCGCCAATAGAACAATGCAATAAAATCAGGGGGTTATGTATCATGAAGAAAAAGCCAATCTGTTGAATGATGTTGCAGCGTTCTATTTTGACAGGTTACAGATTTACCTGAATTTCGACTTTCGCTTCACTGTATACATCAATTACAATTAAATATCTCAACAAACACTAAAAAATGTTTCCAATACATCATTCTGATGAATTGAATTAAAGTTAATAATAACAACAATCAAAAGTATGCATTTTGTATCACTAGTAAGGCTTTACTAGGCACTATTTGACTATACACCATGGAGGCACAAAGGCCATGGTGTAATTACGCCTAATAATAAAAAATAAATCGGCACATGCTACAGTTAGAACAAACACACTGTATTAATTCTGCACCGAAATTCTACACCTCTTCAAAACAAATTGAAAACTTCTGTTTATGAATTCTAAACATCAGGAGCATAAACATTTCTCCAATTTCATGTTTGTTTTAGTTTTATTGCCTCTTCCAACAGGGACTTCCTTCCTAAAACTGACCAATTAATGCTTGAAAAAACATGAATGCCAGGTGAAGTATAATCCAGGGCTGAAACTTGACCTTGCAGGGAAGAGCCAGCTAAAGGTCAAAGGTTGAATACTGGTTGGCATTGGTATTGGTCTATTTCACAGATCAATTATTGCTTTTTGAAAACAAACCAGGAGCAATTTAATTGGGCAGGGACTGTATAAGTTAACATATATATAATGCACTGTTCTTTCTTTGAATTAAGACAATTCCATTTATGTGACAAAGGGGTGTTTTGGGGACAGCAGCCGGACATTGTAAACCCTGACGCAGGCTGATCTGGGTTTACAATGGACGTAGCCTATTATAGTCGTGCTTAGCCGGTTAAGGGTTAATTGAGCAGGGACTGTACATGTTAAAGATGACCAAAAAATAAGTAACACGTGATTCTTACAAATACTTACACATACGTGTAACACAGTCACACTTACAAGTTCAACTTGTGAGAAAGTGTTGATTCTTACAGATGGCATGAGGTATACAGTGCTGGTTCTACCCAGGAATAAGTGGGTGGTCTGCCTCCGCCTGAAATTGGCCGTCATACATAATCTTCATACAAAAATCTACCGTCATACATAGCCTAAAATATGCCGGAAAATGATGTTAAAGGGATAATGTCCGTAACTTTTAGCTTATAAAACACGCACTAATTACGTTCACAAACATTACACACTAAACATTATTGAATATTTACTAATTAAATGCAAGATTGTTTAACGGAAATCGATCGCGGTACCAAAAAAAGTGACGCTTTGTGCGTTTGAACTCGCAGCTCAAACTAAAATTACACCCTCGGGTAATAATAGTGAGCGCGCGATAGCCGATGTCTCTCCTGACCGAGCTAAGCGGGCTATACATACTATGTAGATAACCTAATGCGCTAATAGAGGTCACATGATCAGCAGAAAAGGTAAATAATGTGGGTCCCACATTATTTACAAATAATAACTAAAACTCTTCTTTTTTTTCAAATTCACGAATGTATTCCTACAGACTTCTTTGAGTCTATGCTCAAGTTTTCATGTATACATTTCACTGAACAAAAGTCAGATAGTTATTTGGTTATGCTCAATATCTGCTTACTTTATACAGAGAGCATAACCAAATAACTGTCTGATTTTTATTCAGTGAAAGCATAACCAAATAACTGTCGGACTTTTATTCAGTGAAACTAAAGGGACACTGTCTGTAAGTAAGCAGATATTGAGCATAACCAAATGATTGTCTGACTTTTATTCAGTGAAATGTATACATGAAAACATGAGCATAGACCCTAAGCAGTCTGTAGTAATACATACGTGACTTTAAACAAAAAAGTTTTAATTATTATTTGTAAATAAAGTGGGACCCACAATATTTACCTTTTCTGCAATCACGTGACTTAATTCCATTAGCACATTAGGTTTTCACCATAGTATTTATTGCGTAATATGTATAGCCTGCTTAGCTCAGTCGGGAGCGATGTTGACTACTTCACGCTCACGCTCACTATTATTACTGCGAGTGTAATTTTAGTTTGGGCTGCGAGTTCAAACGCACGAAGCGGTTTTCCTTTTTATGTACTGCGATTGAATTCCGTCAATCTTGCTTTTAATTAGTGAATATACAATAATGTTTAGTGTGTTATGTTTGCGAACATAATTAGCGGTTTTTTTATAAGCTAAATAAGTTTAACAGACATTGTCCCTCCAAACAAACACACATATTTACACATATAACTTACACATACTTACAAATACCAACACGTGTAATTTACACATATTAACAAATACTTACAAGTGTAACTTACACATACAGGTGTAACTAACACATACTTACATGTGTAACTTATACATATTTACACATACATGTGAAACTTATACATACATGTGTAACATGTAACTTACACATACTTACATGTGTAACTTGTACAAACTTACACATACACACTTAACATGTAACCTACACATATAAACTTACACATATAATTTACACATACTCATACGTGTAACTTGTACATACTTACACATGTAACTTACACATGTAACTAACACATACTTACACATGTAACTTACACATACTTACACATGTAACTTACACATACTTACACATGTAACTAACACATACTAACACATACTTACACATGTAACTAACACATACTTACACATACTTACACATGTAACTTACACATACTTACACATGTAACTAACACATACTTACACATGTAACTAACACATACTTACACATACTTACACATGTAACTTACACATACTTACACATGTAACTAACACATACTTACACATACTTACACATGTAACTTACACATACTTACACATGTAACTTACACATACTTACACATGTAACTTACAAATACTTACACATGTAACTAACACATACTTACACATGTAACTTACACATGTAACTAACACATACTTACACATGTAACTTACAAATACTTACACATGTAACTTACACATACTTACACATGTAACTTACAAATACTTACACATGTAACTAACACATACTTACACATGTAACTTACACATGTAACTAACACATACTTACACATGTAACTTACAAATACTTACACATGTAACTAACACATACTTACACATGTAACTAACAAATACTTACACATGTAACTAACACATACTTACACATGTAACTAACACATACTTACACCTGTAACTTACACATACTTACACATGTAACTAACACATGTAACTTACACATACTTACACATGTAACTTACACATACTTACACATGTAACTAACACATACTTACACATGTAACTAACACATACTTACACATGTAACTTACACATGTAACTAACACATACTTACACATGTAACTTACACATGTAACTAACACATACTTACACATGTAACTTACAAATACTTACACATGTAACTAACACATACTTACACATGTAACTAACAAATACTTACACATGTAACTAACACATACTTACACATGTAACTAACACATACTTACACCTGTAACTTACACATACTTACACATGTAACTAACACATGTAACTTACACATACTTACACATGTAACTTACACATACTTACACATGTAACTAACACATACTTACAGATATAACTAACACATACTTACACATGTAACTAACACATACTTACACATGTAACTTACACATACTTACACATGTAACTAACACATACTGACAGATATAACTAACACATACTTACACATGTAACTAACACATACTTACACATGTATCTTACACATACTTACACATGTTACTTACACATACTTACACATGTAACTTACACATACTTACACATGTAACTTACACATACTTACACATGTAACTTACACATACTTACACATGTAACTTACAAATACTTACACATGTTGCTTACACATACTTACGGATGGCATGACTAACACATACTTACACATACGTACAGATTGCATGACTAACACAAACTTACACAGGTTAACTAACTAACACATGTAACTAACACATACTTACATACTTACACATGTAACTTACACATACTTACAGATGTAACTTACACATGTAACTAACACATACTTACACATGTATCTTACACATACTTACACCTGTAACTTACACATACTTACACATGTAACTTACACATACTTACACATGTAACTTACACATGTAACTAACACATACTTACACATGTATCTTACACATACTTATACCTGTAACTTACACATACTTACACATGTATCTTACACATACTTACACATGTAACTAACACATGTAACTAACACATACTTACACATGTATCTTACACATACTTACACATGTAACTTATAAATACTTACACATGTAACTTACACATACTTACACATGTAACTTACACATACTTACACATGTAACTTACACATACTTACACATGTAACTTACACATACTTACACATGTAACTTACACATACTTTCACATGTAACTTACACATGTAACTAACACATACTTACACATGTATCTTACGCATACTTATACCTGTAACTTACACATACTTACACATGTAACTAACACATACTTACACATGTATCTTACGCATACTTATACCTGTAACTTACACATACTTACACATGTATCTTACACATACTTACACATGTAACTAACACATACTTACACATGTATCTTACACATACTTACACATGTAACTTATAAATACTTACACATGTAACTAACACATACTTACACATGTAACTTACACATACTTACACCTGTAACTAACACATACTTACACATGTAACTTATAAATACTTACACATGTAACTCACAACTACTTACACATGTAACTAACACATACTTACACATGTAACTAACACATACTTACACATGTAACTAACACATACTTACACATGTAACTAACACATACTTACACATGTAACTTACACATACTTACACATGTAACTAACACATACTTACACATGAAACTAACACATACTTACAGATATAACTAACACATACTTACACATGTTACTTACACATACTTACACATGTAACTAACACATACTTACACATGTAACTTACACATACTTACACATGTAACTAACACATACTTACACCTGTAACTTACACATACTTACACATGTATCTTACACATACTTATACCTGTAACTTACACATACTTACACATGTAACTTACACATACTTACACATGTAACTTACACATGTAACTAACACATACTTACACATACTTACACATGTATCTTACACATACTTATACCTGTAACTTACACATACTTACACATGTAACTTTCACATACTTACACATGTAACTAACACATGTAACTAACACATACTTACACATGTAACTAACACATACTTACACATGTAACTAACACATACTTACACATGTAACTTATACATACTTACACATGTAACTTATACATACTTACACATGTAACTTATACATACTTACACATGTAACTTATACATACTTACACATGTAACTTACACATACTTACACATGTAACTAACACATACTTACACATGTAACTTATACATACTTACACATGTAACTAACACATACTTACACATGTATCTTACACATACTTACACATGTAACTAACACATACTTACACATGTAACTAACACATACTTACACATGTAACTAACACATACTTACACATGTATCTTACACATACTTATACCTGTAACTTACACATACTTACACATGTAACTTTCACATACTTACACATGTAACTAACACATGTAACTAACACATACTTACAAGTGTAACTTATAAATACTTACAAATACTTACACATACTTACACGCGTAACTTCTGAGTCACTACACTAACATGTATCTAGCAGTAATTACTTACCAAGGCAATGCACTTTGAAAACGGCTTTCCCATTTTGTGTTGAAATTGAAATAATCCAATGTAAATCCAAATTATGTATTTCAAAATGATATCCAAGCATATTTAATCACTTCAGTTAGAAGTTTTTGATTCACGCAAAACATACACTGACAATACTTTCAAGTGCAATTAAGCCAATATTTTCTCTTTTTACAAATAACCTAAAATGCCATAAAATATCTCTAAATTTGTTGGGGCCAAAAATAACAGAAATCTGACCACCCGTTTGAATATTTCGGTTTTAAAAGTTCAAGAGTAAACTAAAACCCAAAACTTTCAGCTTTGTTTCATTTTTCCTCAGGACAAAATAGTTCTCAAAATATCCACTTTAATCTGAACACACTTTGTGCTTATTATCCATCTTTGACACATTTTTCCTTCAGTGTAATCAATTTCAAATTTTCTTGAATTAAATTCTGTCAAGAATTAGTCCACATTTAAATTAATCCAATTCCCACAAAATCTAGAAAACGAAAAACGAAAACTACATGATTATATGTATACTATTGTCCAGCCACCCCTTGACCACTTAACTGACCACTGTCTAAAGGTGATTGACCTTTACTAATGATTTTCTGAACACTGCCTATGTAACAGGTGGGGTAGCTGATCTAATGTCCATCAGTTTAAAGTTTATGCCTCATTTTACAACATCTAACAGGCCATAACTCATAATGTGGCACTGGCAGCCTACTTAAAACAGTTCAACACTTGAATTTTCAAAACTGTTGTTGTCACAATTACCATATTATAAATTTAGTTTCATATCCAACTTATTGTCCACTTATCATTTCCAAAAGCAAATTATGTATAGTTTCCATCTAATTCATCACTATCTATGTATCCACATTAATGCTGTTACATGTTGACCATGAATGCCTTTCATATACATAAGTTACTCAGGGTACAGTGTGAATCTCCATTCAACAAGGCCAAAGCAAAAAGGTCAAGTGGTTCAGGTTACCAGGTCGACCCTTGTTTTTCTCAACAGTTACAAAATGCCATCCTTGAAAAAAACAAAAAAAAATTATTCATTTATTTTTATTGCTCTTCAAACAAGATTTGTAAGTATAATATGTATCAGTAATGCAAAGCAGAACACTTCTCAAAGAAATATCAAAATTTTATTAGAAACTAAACAATAAATGTGTCTGTGGACACGAATGCCCCCACTGTAACCTGTCAGCTAAAATAGCCCATGCATAACTTAAAAGCTATAAGTCAACGATATGCTGACGTTATGCACAACTAGACTTCATACTGATACTTCATACCAAGTGTCACCAAAAACTGTTGAGAAGTTGAGGAGGAGTAAAGGATAATAAAGTGCGACGTACATACGAAAGTGTAAAATACAGATGTACGAACTGATTAACAAGAAGGGCAACATTACAGGCTCCACCCTCCACCCCGCTATATGGCGAGGACATAACAATTGTACCATTAACTTTTTGTCCGTAACCTGAACTGCAAATCGTATTTGTTTGGCCTTATACTTCTGCTTCATAACACAGGTTTCTGTGTTTTTGTCAAATTCATATCAATTCACTGTGCCAATATTATTTAATCCTGTTTTATAACTTGTTATAAATAGATTAACTTACTAACACTTGCAATTAAACACACAGCCTAAACACTCCCTAATTAATGGTATTTTTCTAAGTTTATCAGTAATCCAATAACATTATACTTTGTTTATCAACAAAGATAACCCAGTAATCGAGGCAATGATAACCCTGACAGCAACAACGTATACCTCAACACATGACTAAATCCACCAATAGAATGTAATAAAGATTGTTTTATCAGAAATTATTCATTTGTTTAGTATTCTTTTGACCTGTCTAATGAATAAAAACTCCATAAAGATGTAAACTATCAAACTTCACCATAAATCACAGTAATCCGTCTTTTTCTCTTCACAAAATTTTACTAAAGAATAAATGAGGTTTTACAGCCTGTCTAACACATATTTCAACTCAAAATACTCAATAAATGATGAAATATAAATACAACAAAAAATATAAAAATCTGTATCAATTAGTTTTGCTTAAATCACTTGCTATCTCCCTTTGTTCCAATGTTATCTTTCTCCAGTATAAGACAGTAAGAGTGGAAATATGCACATGGAGAGAGGAGGATACATATAACATACCTTTGGGTCAAGAGTGTTTATAATATCTATGGCCAAATCAATTTCACCTTCAGATTCCATTCTCAGGCCTGAATTCTGAATATACTCCCACTTCATTTAGAAAAAACAACAACATACAAATGCATTCAACCAACCAACCAACCACCCACCCAACCAACCAAATTGAATTATATTTTTTAGTTGCACCAACAGCCAATGGTTTGGTGACATTCCAGTTTCCATTGGTGGAAAAAGACCCCACGGCCCAGGTGCCCTTCCGGGCAATTTTCGTTGACGGGCGAGTACCCGGGTAGAACATCAACATTCCGAAAGCCAGCTGGATAGTTTACTCACATTAAGATTCCTGGTCACAAGAGGGCTCGAACCCACAGCGGTGAGGGCAAGTGATAATCAATCAACCAACCAACCAAGAATGAATGAATGAAATGGTCATGGATTTATACAGTAGCGTTTGTGGTTTTGTTAAATGATATACAAACACATCTGCTCCATATTATAAACAAGAGGTCAATGACCTTGAAGCTCTACTGATAGATTTTTGATAGCTAGGTCAACATTCCTGTGAAGTTTCATGAAAATCCATCAAGAAGTTTCACAGGAGTGGTCGATACAAGTTTTCATTATATAACTCTATGTAAACAAAGATGGCCGCTGGCGGCCATGTTTAATGTCAAATCAAAATAATTTTTGACAAGGATCAACATCATGTCATACTGATCATTTTAGAAAAAGTCCCATATCAATATCATTTATAGTTTTCAAGAAGTAGTCGCTACAAACTTGAATTTTGAAAATCTATTTTCAGCCATGGCGGCCATCTTGTATTTCCGGCCGACCTCACCTCTAGTATCAATTGACATCAAGAGCAACATTCCTGTAAAGTTTCATGAAAATCTGTCGAGTAGTTACAGAGGAGTAGTCGTTACAAGTTTTTACTAGATAACTCTATGTAAACAAAGATGGCCGCTGACAGCCATGTTTAACATCGAATCAAATCGATTTTCGACAAGGACCAACATCATGACATGCTGATCATTTTAGAAAAAGTCCCATATCAATATCACTTATAATTTTCAAAAAGTAGTGGCCATGAACTTGTTTTTTGAAAATCTATTTTTAGCCATGGTGGCCATCTTGAATTTCCGGCCGACCTGAAGTTTTGCTAGGATCAATAAGACATCAAGAGCAACATTCGTGTGAAGTTTCATGAAAATCAGTCAAGTAGTTTCAGAGGAGGAGTCGCTACAAGTTTTCATTATATAACTCTATGTAAACAAAGATGGCCGCTGGTGGCTATGTTTAATGTCAAATCAAAATAATTTTTGACAAGGATCAATATCATGTCATACTGATCATTTTAGGAAAAGACGCATATCAATATCACTGATAGTTTTCAAGAAGTAGTCGCTACAAACTTGTATTTTGAAAATTTATTTTTACACGTGGCGGCCATCTTGAATTTCCGGTCGACCTGAAATTTTGCTAGGATCATTTAGACATCAAGAGCAACATTCCTGTGAAGTTTCTGTCGAGTAGTTTCAGAGGAGTAGTCGTTACAAGTTTTTACTAAATAATTCTATGTAAATAAAGATGGCCGCTGGCAGCCATGTTTAACGTCGAATCAAAACGATTTTCGACAAGGACCAACATCATGTTATGCTGATCATTTTAGGAAAAGTCCCATATCAATATCACTTAGAGTTTTCAAGAAGTAGTCGCTACAAACTTGTTTTTTAAAAATCTTTTTTTAGATTTGGTGGCCATCTTGGATTTCACATCAACATGAATTTTTGCAAGGATCAACTAGACTTCATGGGCAACATTTCTGAAAAGTTTCATGAAAATCCATTCAGTAGTTTCAGAGGAGTAGTCGCTACAAAAAAAATGTTTACGGACGGACAGACGGATGGACGGACGGACGCCGCACCACGGCATAAGCTCTGGTGATTTCTGATCAGAAGAGCTAACAAAACAGATGTTGGGGATAACACTGATTTGAATAGGAATATGAAAATGCCTATGAAATATGTGCCTGGGGGAAAACACAGTAGTGACAACAAATATCAAGAAGCAGCAAGGGCAATATGTGGAATTATTAATTAACTATATTAGCAGTGTTTTACTAGAAACTCTACACATAATACGACGCAAACTCGGCCAATATGAACCGGAAGTCAGCCAATATGAAACAAGAGGTCAATGACCTTGAAGCTTCTACTGATAGGTTTTAATAGCAATATCAGCATTCCTGTGAAGTTTCATGAAAATCTGTCAAGTAGTTTCAGAGTAGTCATTACAAGTTCTATATAAACAAAGATAGCTGCTGGCAACCCTGTTTAATGTCAAAACTAATTTTCAACAAGAACCAACAACATGTCAGGCTGATCATTTTAGAAAAGTCACATATCAATATCACTTTTAGCTTTCAAGAAGTAGTCGCTACAAATCTTTATTTTAGCCATGACGGCCATCTTAATTTCCAGCCGACCTGAAATTTTGCTAGTATCAACTAGACATCAAGATCAACATTCCTGTGAAGTTCCATGAAAAATCCATCAAGTAGTTTCAGAGGAGTAAGTCGCTACAAGTTTTTATTATATAACTCTATGTAAACAAAGATGGCCAATGGCGGCCATGTTTAATGTCGATTCAAAATAATTTTCTAGAAGGATCAACATCATGTCATGCTGATCATTTAAGAAAAAGTCCCATATCAATATCACTTATAGTTTCAAGAAGTAGTAGCTACAAACTTGTATTTTAGAAATCTACTTTTAGCCTTGGCAGCCATCTTGGATTTCACATCAAAGTGAAATGTTGCTAGGATCAACTAGACCATATGGGCAACATTCCTGTAAAGTTTCATGAAAATCCATCCTGTAGTTTCAATATCACTTATAGTTTTCAAGAAGTAGTCGCTACAATCTTGTTTTTTAAAAATCTACTTTTAGGCTCTCATGAAAATCCATCCTGTAGTTCCAGATGAGTAGTCGCAAAAAAAAGTTTACAGACAGACTGACAGACAGACACCGCACCACTGCATAAGCAATCTTTGATCAGTAGCACTAAAAACAAGGCCAATATGAAGAAACTCGCCAATACGAGCTTAAGTAACGTCATTCACGTTAAGAGACGTCATTAACGCTCGCTTATCAACTTACAAATTAATTTAATTAACGTTACTATAAATAAACGCAAATCATGTCAAAATAATGTTATTAAAATGTAGTTCTACTGTTGTGGAAGTTAATTAATAAAATTTTCATTCAGTGTTTTCATATAATGTCTGAGTTATTGAACCTCGATATTGATACTGATATTGGCCCACGGCCTTTGGTCAGTCTGACAGTCCTTGGACCAATAACTGGACCAATATGAAAACGCATTTATTATAATAACACCATATTATTAAGTCTTTAACTCTGGAATAGGCACCTCATTGGTTTTACCATTTACACGATGCAGGTACAAAAAAACAGGACATGAGTCAAAATCTAAAAGTCCCTATCCCGCCATCAACTGGCAAATTTTACTACAAACGTAAACCGTTTGTAAACCTACTCATGCAACTTAAATAGGCAATATAAACAGAATTTACTAGCCAGGCCAAACCCCAAAACTGGTGCTTCGAATGAGTTATCAACTCATAATTCATTTTACGCATCTTCAGTCGGGGTATGTTAAGAGACTGTCAATAAACCTATACTTTTAATCGACACATATACATTATTATGTGACATGAACACCTGGATAGAGTTTAGATAAACGATTTTGGACTGTTATTTTACCATTATTTGGAGGGTTAGTTTCTTTAACATTTGTTTTTATTTATTTTCAATGGAAATGTACCTGCATGGAAAACCAATCAAGACCAGTTCTAGCACTTGAACATCAGTAAAGGAAGATACTTAAGTACCATTTTTATAGTCTTTGTTACCCAGCCGGGTATTGAACCCACGACCTCCAACATGTGAGGTGGACGCTCTACCATTACATTATCGCTGCAGTTTAACCAATAACATGTCTAGAATTTTTCATAACTGAATTTTGCTGCTTTATGAACATTAACAATATAAGGTGGAAGAAGCACCCAAATAAACAACCCGACATTCATTCATTCATTCTTGCCTTGGAACATTAAACAAACACTTTGCACTAAGATTTCAAATATTTTTAAGTCTGTTTTCAATTCTTAGGCAAAGGACCAAAACGAAATTGTTTAATTCTTCATTATTGTATAACAAAGTAAAACTGCATGGGGTTTATTACATTATATGTTAAATAAAGTCTGTCTTATTTCACCTGCGTTAGGATGGTGTCCCTTTGGGCCAAAAAAAAAAAAAAAAGTTGTGTTTGTGGTAATATGTCTGGTAGGAAGCCTAAGGAAGGCCTCTTTATTTTTATTAATGTTATTAATACAACAGCAGCATTAATAAATGTATATATAATGTAAAATAATGTTGTCGTAGAGACACTCTTGAACATTTGAGGATAAGGACAAACTTGATCGATGCCAACCTAACGACTGTGCACATTAAATTATACTTCAACTGAATTACCGGATTCAGAGATGTTTGAAATGACCTTTAAGGCTTAATATAGGCAAAATGTTTAGAAATGGTGCCCATCTGAGTCGAAGATGGCAACAAACAACATCAATCTGAAATGGTACCACCCAAGAAAAATTGCGGCCAAACCTGCTGTCAGTTGAGGACATGTCAGCTATCTCTGGGCTTTTTTAAAATTACAAACGTACGACGTATAAAATAGCAGCGCATAACCTCCCATGACTTTTGACCATGCAGTAGTGACTAATGAGTATGCGTAAGATCTAAAACTTTCAATTGTGTATTATGTTTAATAATTTTCTGTATTTCAAGCCTGTCTGCCCTAAATTCGAAATTGTTCAGATACCGCCAGAGCTGTAATAAACAACACTTATAAAAAACTTTTAAAACCCTGACTGTATAACATATACATTACGTGGTCCATCCTTAATTCCATTACGCAATGCAAAAGCTTATATTAGTCAGATTTTACAACGGATATTTCGAATATAAACCCGTTTTAAAATTACCTATTTAATTTTACAATACGTAAACTTTTCAAGCCGAAATTAAGGTTTTATTTCATATCGCAGCCAATCCAGTTTTCTCATCTTGGAGAAGGAGTTGGATAGGGTATGAAAGTTAATACTTGGACCATGTAATGAGTTTTGATAACATATTAAAAGGACACAAGGCAATCTTGACTATTTAAAAACTGGTCCGGTTACTTTTACTACATAACTTGTATATTTACAAATCAATGTTCTTTATTATTTAAGTTAACGAAACCAACCTGATGTTGTGTATTACTACTTGATGCACCTCACCAATTATTTACTTCTGGTAGAATAATAAAGAAAACTTCCCCTGCCAAAAAATGTTCATGAAATAACACTCGGTTCTAGAACTGTTCTAGAACTTGAAGAATTGTTCTTGAACTAGCCTTCAAATTCAAGAAGTTGTATAGTTCATGAACTTTATATAATTCTAGAACTTTTCAAGAACTGAGGTTCATAAATCTGTAGTTCTTGTGGTTCAAGAACTGAAATGAATTAATCTAAACAAGTTCTTAAACCTATGGTTTTAGAACTTGACCAACTCTGTATTGCTTAAATTGATTTAATTATTAATTATATAATCTGAACAAAACAGTTCAGCACAACATTTTAGGAGCCGAGGTTAAAAATATGAACTATGATATTGTTTGAAGCTTTTAAAAATGCTAGGTAATTTTCAAAAAAATTGTATTTATTATTTTCTGAGCAAGTATTAGAATTACCTCCCATATAATAAAAACTTATTTTGTTACACAAACATGTTACTTTGAAGAAGTTTCATATTTGACACTGACACAAATTGCTCATTCTGGCATTGTTTAAAAACGCTAAAATGTTTCACAAAACACTGTAATTCTCAAATAAAAACATTCCAATTTTATGATTTTAACATTTTAAAATTACCTCCCTTTTCATAGAAATAAGAACGATTTTCGAGAACCTATGGAAGTATGTATGTTCCCAGCATATTTGCTTTATTTTTTTTTACTTAGTAACCCAGGGATCGCGCGTTCAATCTCAGCCAGGACCGAATTTGGGTTAATTATCGAAATATTTCAAAAGTATTTCCTACCTTACCAGTCCTTCGGATGAGACTTTAAACCTAGGTCTGCTCGCTAAAATGCTTAGTGCAATACAGCGAGGATAAATAAACGCTTATAGGTAGGCTTTATTTTTATCATCAGCTCTGTCTACAAATGACTTTGTAACATTATTAGTAATATTATCATATCTGTCATTTTATCATTGGCCCCAAACATACACGCCTTCTTATCTTGTCTATTTAATAATGACATGCATTTTATTTTGCTCATTATATAATTACGCAAGCAGGTTTAAAAGTTGATAAAGTATTTAATGCTCGATAAATATTTTAAAACTGTGTATGTCCCTTTAAAAAATATTTAAAATTTCAAGCTCAGTTGAAACTGGGTTACCTATAGAGGAGGTAGATAAATACATAGAAACATCACAATGTTGGTCAGATAGTGGCCAGTTTGACCACTGACCAACCCAATCTGGAGTGAAACAAATTAACTAAGGTTAGATAAAGTTTCACAGAAGCTTATTCATATTTTTATCAAGGCTAGAAGGCTGTGAGACAGAATATACTTCAATTCATGCTTTTCCCACTGTAGACAGAATAATTACAAAGAATAACCAGTTATCTTTTCACAAATTGTAAAAATGTGCATTGTTTTGCCTTAAATTAATTGGAAATGTTTCACTATCAAACAAAAGCAATATTGTATGCCGATACATTGCCATGTATATACATTCTCTTGTAGCACTTCATAACCATCACTTAAAAGAATAAATTTCTGTTTAAAGTTTGGCTCGAAATATTTAAAAAATAAATAAAAATTGGACGGAATTTATTCGCTCCAATTGGGAAAAAACCATACTTTTTGCCACTGGTTATTGTACCGTTTTTTTTCTGTACCACTTATATATATAAAGGAAAAAAATGCTCTGATAAAACACTTCGGTAGCTCAGTTGACAAGTCCTTGACTTTAGACATACAGACATATGCCCCACATCGGTTCGCTCCCTAACTGTCACGAGGCATGTTTGATGGAAAACTTCATCTTCTCTCACCGCTCCTGGTTCGAATCCCAGCTTGACCTGTGAGGATGTGTCGATTCTTACCCATGGCGGGAGGTGTACAGTACTCGTAGGTTCTACCCAGGAAAAGTCAGTGGTTTACCTCTACCACAAAAAATCTTCCGTCATATATAACCTTACATGAAAATGATGTAAAACACCATACAAACTGCTACTGAGCCTGGCCTCTCCCAGCATAACCTAATATGATGTGTTAAAGGGAATCTCTATATTAACTTGCATTTGTTTAATCATTAATATTAATTATAAGAATAGAATAAAGCAAATTGTTTTTGCATATTATTAACTGTTGATAATATTGCACCAATAATATATTTAAACCTAGCATGCAATAAGACGAAAACAAGGAAACTCAAAATTTTATTTAATTATATGCCAGCAGGTTTAAAGTCAAAATCGTCGGGTAGGACGCCTGTCGTAGGTGGAGGGACTATAATCCTTAGAAATACACACACACACACTAAGTGCATGATAACCACTTCAAGATTGCCAAGTGTTCCTTTAATGAGACATACAAACCTAGTTCATTTAATATCCATCAACTGGACAAAATATAAATATATCCATAATCTATAAAGCTCGATTGCCCTTCCATAGTAAGTCTCATTCATATATTTATAAATGTGTTTATATTGGGACCCCAGCCTTTGAAGTTAAACGATGGATACAAATAAAGCACAAACACAGACTCGATTTCCCCATGGGAGACATATTAGGAACAATAACAGATACATAAACTACAGTTTCTGCAATAAAACTAGGTTTGGAAATATCATCACCCTGTAGGGCCCAGACCTTTGGCTCCTGTACTTGTATCATCCCCTGCAGGGCCAGACCTATGTCTCCTTTACTCATAACAACACCCTGCAGGGACAGACCTTTGGCTACTGTAATCATATCCCTGCAGGGCCCAGACCTTTGGCTTCTCTACTCATAACAACACCCTAAAGGGCCCAGACCTTTTGCTCCTGTACTTATATCATCCCCTGCAGGGCCAGACCTTTGTCTCCTTTACTCATAACAACACCCTGCAGGGACAGACCTTTGGCTACTGTACTCATATCCCTGCAGGGCCCAGACCTTTGGCTTCTCTACTCATAACAACACCCTGAAGGGCCCAGACCTTTTGCTCCTGTACTTATATCATCCCCTGCAGGGCCAGACCTTTGTCTCCTTTACTCATAACAACACCCTGCAGGGACAGACCTTTGGCTACTGTACTCATATCCCTGCAGGGCCCAGACCTTTGGCTTCTCTACTCATAACAACACCCTGAAGAGCCCAGACTGTTTGCTCCTGTACTTATATCATCCCCTGCAGGGCCAGACCTTTGTTTCCTTTACTCATAACAACACCCTGCAGGGACACCCTTTGGCTACTGTACTCATATCCCTGCAGGGCCCAGACCTTTGGCTTCTCTACTCATAACAACACCCTGAAGGGCCCATACCTTTGGCTCTTGTATTCATATCAACAACCCGCAAGGCTCACCCTTGGGCTCCTGTGCTCATATTATCACCATTCAGGGCCCACACCTTTGGATCTCCTGTACTCCTATCATCACCCTGCAGGGCCCAGACCTTTGGCTCCTGTGCTAATATCATTACCCTGCAGGGCCCACACCCTTGGCTCCTGTGCTCATATCATCACCCTGCAGGGCCCAGACCTTTGGCTCCTCTGCTCATATCATCATTCTGCAGGGCCCAGACCTTTGACTCCTGTGCTCATATCATCACCCTGCAGGGCCCAGACTGTTGGCTCCTGTGCTCATATCATCACTCTGCAGGGCCCAGACCATTGGCTCTGTGCTCATATCATCACTCTGCAGGGCCCAGACCTTTGGCTCCTGTGCTCAGATCATCACTCTGCAGGGCCCAGACCTTTGGCTCCAGTGCTCATATCATCACTCTGCAGGGCCCAGACCTTTGGCTCCTGTGCTCATATCATCACTCTGCAGGGCCCAGACCTTTGGCTCCTGTGCTAATATCATCACCCTGCAGGGCCCAGTCCTTTGGCTCCTGTGCTCATATCATCACCCTGCAGAGCCCAGACCTTTGTGCTCATATCATCACTCTGCAGGGCCCAGACCTTTGGCTCCTCTGCTCATAGCATCACCCTGCAGGGCCCAGACCTTTAGCTCCTGTGCTCATAGCATCACCCTGCAGGGCCCAGACCTTTGGCTCCTGTGCTCATATCATCACTATGCAGGGCCCAGACCTTTGGATCTCCTGTGCTCATATTATCACTCTGCAGGGCCCAGACCTTTGGCTCCTGTGCTCATATTATCACCCTGCAGGGCCCAGACCTTTGGCTCCCGTGCTCATATCATCACTCTGCAGGGCCCAGACATTTGGCTCCTGTGCATATATCATCACCCTGCAGGGCCCAGACCTTTGGCTCCTGTGCTAATATCATCACCCTGCAGGGCCCAGTCCTTTGGCTCCTGTGCTCATATCATCACCCTGCAGAGCCCAGACCTTTGTGCTCATATCATCACTCTGAAGGGCCCAGACCTTTGGCTCCTGTGCTCATATCATCACTCTGCAGGGCCCAGACCTTTGGCTCCTCTGCTCATAGCATCACCCTGCAGGGCCCAGACCTTTAGCTCCTGTGCTCATAGCATCACCCTGCAGGGCCCAGACCTTTGGCTCCTGTGCTCATATCATCACTATGCAGGGCCCAGACCTTTGGATCTCCTGTGCTCATATTATCACTCTGCAGGGCCCAGACCTTTGGCTCCTGTGCTCATATTATCACCCTGCAGGGCCCAGACCTTTGGCTCCCGTGCTCATATCATCACTCTGCAGGGCCCAGACATTTGGCTCCTGTGCATATATCATCACCCTGCAGGGCCCAGACCTTTGGCTCCTGTGCTCATATTATCAGCCTGCAGGGCCCAGACCTTTGGCTCCTGTGCTCATATCATCACTTTGCAGGGCCCAGACCTTTGGCTCCTGTGCACATATCATCGCTCTGCAGGGCCCACACCTTTGGCTCCTGTGCTCATTTCATCACTCTGCAGGGCCCAGACCTTTGGCTCCTGTGCTCATATCATCACTATGAAGGGCCCAGACCTTCAGCTCCTGTGCACATATCATCACTCTGCAGGGCCCACACCTTTGGCTCCTGTGCTCATTTCATCACTCTGCAGAGCCCGGACCTTTGGCTCCTGTGCTCATTTCATCACCTTGCAGGGCCCAGACCTTTGGCTATGGTCCCAGTGGTTGTGGTATTGCAGTCTGAATAATATTCAGGATCGTAGCAGAAAGGCAGCTGCCAAGATACAGAAATTTACCTTTTTTTTTTAAACAAATCTATTTTAGGTTTAAGAAGAAAATAAACTTTATTTAATCGCACATTTTAATATATAAACTTCCTCGACAAAATTGCAAACAACCCATTTTATGAAGTATTTTATGATCACCATAATATCAAAAATAACAGATGATTTGAAAACTGTTCAACCATTTATTATTCAAAGAGACCCAATACAGAATAGTTGTCCTCTGGTAACTTGAGCTGTCTCAAATATTATAAACACGCAGAAGAGTGAGCCTGCTGGCAGGGTTCAGTTGTTTTTTAAGTTCTGATATAACACGGACAGACAGACAGGCGCAGGCAGGCAGGCAGACAGCGAGTGAGCGAGCGAACAAAAGAACAAACGAATGAAAGAATGAACGAACAAAAATTCAAATCAACAAATGAAGTGATAGCTGATGACTGATATTAAACAAAAAGGAAGCCTGTATTTCTCTTATCTTCAAGAATACAAATTATAAAGTCAGCACTTTCATCTCTCTTGGAAACAATATCCAAACTGCCACTGCCACCTTTCATCTTGAGATAAAGCATTACAGGCTCTGTCTGCAACAACTCAGGATTGGTATGTAATTACAGTAATAAATATTTCAACACAGGTCATCAACTTAGTGAATTAGGCTAGCCTTCCCTTGTTATCAGCAAGTGCCTGAATTGCTAATTGTTTTCAGTAAAATAATGTTCACCAAGGGATGCAACTCTTTATTATAATCAGATTTGTTGTTGATGAAGTTGTTGCCCTGTAGGCATAAACCTGTGTGAGCGATTTTGAATTTCTGGTAATATTTCTCTTTTAAAAAGATTCATTTGTCAGTTGTAGTCAGGATTTGGGCGATGCTAAGGGAGGTGGGGAAAAAACAGGGAATTAAATAAATGTACAAAATGACTGTTCTCCTACATAGAAGAAACATTTATGTCTAAATCTATATGGGTGTATAGGAGTTATTAACACTTTCAAATAACCCATGTTGGTGTTGGGTTCTGACTATTTCCCTATCAGGGATCAAAATGGGATGCGAGGTAGTACTGGTTTTTACGGACCAGTGGACCTTAAGGGGTACTGGTCCGTGTCAATCAGTACTGGTCCGTATAATAAATATCCATAAAATCAGAACAAAAAATCATTCTAACATATATAAAGCCATTTTATTATACAATTCACCAAATCGTGTATATTATCTACTTGACTAGAAAACAGTCTAGGAAGTGACCGACAAAAATGTGTGACATTCAGAAACACGCATCGCGTTACTTTGTCACTCGCGACCACTGGTGTAAATCGACTATTTTCTCTGATAAAACATACTAAAACACGCAGAGGTAACCTCAGTAAGGTTCAAAATCGTCCTACATTGTCTTTTATTTGCATTTAGACACGAGAAAGTAAAAATCTCTTACATGCTAAGCCTTTGACCGCACACATACCTATGAAAACAAATGGGCGCCGCCATTTTGATTTGCCGTCATTTATAAGATGCGTAGCGATTGGTTCACAGCCAGCGTTTCCTGCCAATCACAAGTGATCACTTCCTAGACTGTTTTCTAGTCAAGTACGAGAGCCGTGTCTCCCAAATTTATTATTTTCTGTCACCTTTTAAACATCTCAGTGAACGAAATGGATTTTCAGACGCTTTTGTCCTTTTGTTGTATGTATGCAAGGTGTGTATTTGACGATATTGGGTAGACTACAGCAGATTACAGCACTCGCAAATACGGACTAGTGCACCTGTTTGTGTACTCGCCCGTGACTCGTCCAGCTCGCATTTGCGAGCGGGCGAGCGCCCATTTCGTTCCCTGCCTATCCCTGTGCTTATTCTCTGGTACACCTTCCCTCAAGTGCTGGAAAACTTTTGCAGGTTTCTGTTTTCGGAGTACTTTTACATGAGGTGTCAACAAATCTTTATTGCCCGGGCCACCATAAAATCTGAATATTGTGAAATGAAAATGTAAGAGAAATTGTTTTGTTTTCTTGTTGCTGTTACATAGAGTGGGGTGTGGTGGGATGGGGTAGGCTCTCTGGTACGCCTCCCACTTCCCCACAATGGAGACTGACTGATTGGCTGAATGCTGTTTTACGTCATTTTCAGCACATTTTAGGCTATATATGTCAGTCAATTTTCATGGTAGAGGCAGACTACCCACTTTTTCCTGGGTAGAACCACTACTACCTCCCGCCATCTGTCAACACGTTCTCACAAGTCGAGCTCCTAATGGAATTGGAACCTGCAGAAGTGAGAGGCGAGAAAGTTGCAAATGCAGCTTTACCATCCCTGCCTCGGAGGTATTCCCTACTAGTGGAGAAAAACCTTTGGAGGTTTGTGTTTACTTTTAGTTTTTTTAAATGTGCTATCAACAAATGCAAACTGCCATGGCAAGCCAATTGTCCAATAAAAGTTCACGTTCGAAAAACTAGGATTAACGATCGATAAACCCAAGTTCACGGTCGTAAACATAGGTTCACGTTCGTAAACTATGGTTCACACTCGTGAACCCCGGTTCACGTTCGTAAACATAGGATAACGACCGAAATTCATAGTTAAATCAAGAAACCTAGTTTATCGAACGTAAACCATGGTTTATACTAGGATTATCAAATCAACTATGAATTTCGGGCCTGAACATAGGTTCACGGTAAGGTTCACGGTAGTGAACCTATGCTTACGACCGTGAACCATAGTTTACGAACGTGAACCTATGTTTATGAGCGTGAACCATAGTTTACGGACGTAAACCTATGTTTACAACCGTGAACTATAGTTTATGCTTGTAAACTATGGTTCACGCTCGTAAACACAGGTTCACGTTCGTAAACATAGGTTCACGTTCATAAAACCGGGTTTATTGACTTGTAACTATGCTTTCGGACCGGTATCTGTGATTTACGAGCATAGCCAATCACGACCGTGAACCATAGTTTACGAACGTGAACTATAGTTTACGAGCGTGAACCTAGGTTTACGACCATGAACCATAGTTTATGGACGTGAACCTATGGTCGTAAACCCATGTTCACGGTCGTAAACCCAAAATTGGCTTGACATATACTGCTCCATCATAAGACCTGAATAATATGAAAGAAAAAATTGTTTTGTTTTCTTGTTGCTGTTGTGCCTTCAATTTGTAGAGAGTGGGGTAGGTGTTTCTGGTATGCCTCCACCTTCCCCCCCGATGGAGATATTATGTGAAATCTGGGATGAAAATTTAAATATCAGGCTGTGGTGAAATGGTAAATTTACTTAATCATAATGTGTAGGGTATATGACTGTTGATGAACGCAAAATTTTAGAATACAGGGAGATAATGACTACACGGTACACCACCTAATTATGTCACCTGTTATCTTTCTTGTCTGCAGAAATCAAAATTTACATCAAACATCATGTTTAAAATCGATAAATTTCAAGCGACATTTTAACAAATTTCCGATTTCTACTTGTAATGAGGACGTTACTTCTTCCAGAATGGGGTGGGGGGATGGGTATGCTTTGGTACCCCATAATTTGAAGAAAAAAACGGTTAGCGCTCAAAAAGTACTTGTTTCCCTATATAATGGACTAAACGTTATGGACTGTGACAGCAAGGACTTACTTCCCGTGCCAATGTATCACCTAGACTGTTGGAAATCTTCAGAATGAAGTGTTTGTTAACATTAGTCGTAGAACTGCCCGGGGCAGGTAAAACTTGACTACGGGCAGATTAAATCTCACAGGCTCAATCCCGTCGGGCAACTTCAAAACTGAAGTACAAGGACTCATAATAGAATATGACAAAATATAAAAGAAACCCATCGCTCTTTGCAGGTTTCCAATATTATTATTGTTGTTACATTGTAAGTATTAGACCAGCTTTTATAATTCCCAGATAAGTGTTGTGAGAGTTATATCAGTAACAGGTCTAATACTCTTGAAGATTCTAACAGTATATCCTTATAAAATAAAAACTTCTGGTCTAAATAATTGGGCAACCAGCAAACTGGCAGGGCAAGTAAATTTCAGAGTTAACTTGTCCCATGGACAAACTGTCCATAAAGTTAACGTCAAGCCCTGTAATGTTGTATGTAATTGCGAGTGAATAACGTTGTTATTTATGCTTGTCAAAAATGTTGTGAAAAAGTTAGGGGCAATCCGGGAAAATACGGACAAACATATTAATATGGACAATTTCCGAATAAAGCCGACTTGTTACAAAACAGGAGTACGGTTTTACTTTTTGGTAGTTAATTTTTTCCTCGGTTCCACACGCAGAACCGTCTACGTCACACAAAATATGACGCTTACACACGCGTCATACTTTTTACCAAGAAATCAACCACGCTTCCTTTCCGATTTTTCGTCAACATCGATAGGGTGTTGTATCTCGACAGGTGTTGTAACTGTGCTTTTTCAGCAAAATATTCAATAAATGGTACATTTATGTAGATGAAAATTTCTGTTTCCAGAAAGTTACAGGTTTGATGGTAAAGAGAAAATATTGAGAAAATTGAGATTTTAAAATCGTCCGAATTTTCCCATGCCACTTTTGAGCAGTCGGATAAATACGGACACAATTCCTGAGAGCACAATGCTTGTCCGTCAATGTCTTTCTTGCGTTCTTCTTATTTATGCTTATTCCAAAAGATATAAAACGTAACAATAAAGCATATACATAGTAAAGAAATTAAAATAAACATCGTACAATAATTAGCATTAAAAAGTTGTCTGGGTAAAAAACTGTATAATTAGTATAATTAAGAAAAAGAATATCATTTACGATGAATTATCGTTTAATATATCAGGGCGAGTAAAATTATTGTACTATTTCTATTCTAAAACCCCTAAAATGTGAAAATAACGCACACATCTGAAATCTTTCACATTGCCTTGCTTACTCTCCTAACGTAGCAAACCTTACAGTGATATTTTCGCATTGCCTTGCTTATTCTCCTAACGTTGCAAACTTTACAGTGATATATCGTTAAATATAACGAGATATTTTAAACTAGGCTATATAGTGCGGGTGTATTAGAATAGTAGATAATTAATAGCGAAGACGAGATTCTGCATACATATTTTGAATAAATTGAAAACATTTTATGTCCGAAAAAAACACACCAGTTTTCTTTATATTTTAGGCAATATGTTGAAGGTCATCATATATTCTTCGGTTTATCATTCGGGCATGCATCACCATGGCCACCGGTGTTCGACTGTTGGTGAAGGTTACTATGGCAAACCTGAGCCCAACAACCCTTTCGATCCATATGCCATAGCAATACATGATGGCGTATTTGATGGTCGATTTGTTGCATATCTAAGGCGGTTCGATGCAGCCTTGATGTCACAGTTATACAGGGAAATCCTCGGTGCGAGAAGGAAACATTCTTAGGCCAGAAAAAAAAATACCAGTGTTTCTGGTTACTCAGTTGAAAAAATTAGGGTAGGTAGGTAGGTATTTTTTTTCTTTTCTTTTTTTTCTTTCTTTTTTTCATGGATGTCAAAACTAATCGGATTCTATTTTAATATATATAGCATCTTTGTTTTAATTCATGAATGACACAGCCTAAGTGTCCTATCATGCTGACGCACACAAATCATCTTTTATATTGCAAATATTTGTTTGATTTTTGACATTACGCTTAGTATTTATACCACTTCTCAGTCTTCTGGATATTTTTTTATATAAAACCACATACCTATAAATAAAAAATATATAGGATACTGTGAAATGTATATCTGTTTCACGTGGCAGTGCGAAAATAATGGTATTTTCATACTATTTCTTATTTAGAAAATAATTTTTAAGAAAAACTATTATAATCCCATATTGCCATTTATTTTAATATGAATCTTTGCATGTATTCTTATCAAAATCTATGAATATTTGAAAGAGACGTTCGAAGAAAAAGTTAAGGTGCTACGTGATAGTTTGGCCACTTCATTGTTTCAGAAAGAAAGTGTCCAATCTGTTTGTTATTCTGTCATAAAACTAAACTTTTAATAATATTAAAACTGTCATTAACATGAGTCATACATAAAGCCTGTCAGTTTTTGTTAAAAATGAATCACTGAATTTATATCAATGTATCCAAATGAAAAGAATCATAAAAATAGTAATCAAATCTAGACAAAAGAATCAACCAGGAATTTACATGGGAAAAAAAACATCAAAAAATCATTTTGGCTGTAAAATATTTATTTCTCAACCGATTTTCAAAAGTAAAGTACCGTATTTGTCGGCGTATAGCGCGCATGCGCATATAACGCGCACCCAGACTTTGGGCCTGAAATCCTTGGAAAAAAACTTTGTGTTATGTATTGTAGCGTAAACCGCGCATAAAAAACATGTGTTTTCAATTTCAGGACAGCAGAGCGCCATTTTGAATCATTGACCAAAGAGGAAATGTAAAACGAATTTTGATTGGCTAAAACAAGCTGCATGTTAGACTGTGTTTTTTTTACTCAAGTGTAAATAAACTTGTACTGTTGAGTGTACTTTTGTTGTTTACTCAAGTTTCAATAAAATAAAAATCCCCACGCCCGTGTTCAACTTTTATTATGATCATATTAAATTTATTAATCTGGTGTTGTTTCCAGGTTATTAACTCTTGCTTGTCAATTTGAAGGTGTTGACAATTTGAAGGTGTTGACAGTTTGAGAGGTTTCTCGAAATGAGATTGTCTTGTGGCATCACCTATTAAACGCATTTTCCTAACACATCTTGTCAGCACCTACTCAAACTTCTGAAGTAATCAAGGACAATTAAGGAATTGACATTTTTCTGTGTACATGTATTGTTACATGTTTGTTAAATAATCACCATAGTCATCGTTGTTTGCGGTCAGATTAGCAAAAACCAAACACTTCACACATTTTCCCAGTCAATTAAACCCTTTATGAATAATCAAGATTCTACGTTGTCAAAATTCAGAATCGACTTTAACAAATAAATATGTGCGGTAAATCAATACCCGGTAGTCGTCGATAGGAAGAAAACATAATATTCTATTCTATTCTATTCACGGCTTTGTAAACCCGTCTACGTAAAACAGAAACCACAGCCTCGTTATCATTTCACTTTACCGATTGATGTAACCAATGCTATTTTTCAACATTTCAATGGTATTTTCTCAACAATAATCAACATAAAACATGGTAAAGTTTGATTTTATTATTTTTATTGATAATAAGCATATAGCATACAACGCATTTTATTGAAACAATAGAAACAAGCCAACTTTTGTTCATTCAATCTCTCTAGTAAACGGCCGGTTGTGCGACTTTTTGAAACCCAAAAAACTTTTCGTCTTGGCTGGAAAAAAAAGAGTAAAACATTACTTGTTGCTTAAACCGCGCACCCCAACTTCAGCCACAGAATCTGGGGTAAAAAAGTGCGCGCTATAGGCCGAGGAATACGGTAGTTTTATTTATCACTAAAAATGCCAGTTCTAATGATATATAACTGAATCACATATTATTTCAATTGCTCAAGCTAGTGCAGAAAAACCTTTGGCTGAAACAAGCGCCCCAAACAATAATTGGAAATCGCGTTTTCCGAAGCATTTTGACTTGTCACAGAAAAACGGTTTGATCGAATTGTCTTCGGTTTCGAGAATAACATACATCTGCGATTCTAACCAGCCCAGATTTGTAGACAATTCTCGGAATTTGGCCAGAGAAAAAATTGATGAAAGCAGTTAGGTATCAAATGTTTGACCAGAGAGCTTCACACATTGTCTATAACTACATTACTCTGGGACATTTTATCAGGAAAACTTAAAACATGTTTGTTTTCAACAAATAACACGGAAGCCAACAAATATGGACGGTCGGGTAACCAGAAACACAGGTGGTTTTTTTTCTGGCCTTATTAAACTGAAATTTGAACCTATATTAAAACGAGGTGGACCTCTGGTAACGTTGAAATTCAGGGTTTTGCTGCAAGGAAGGGAACTTTCCAAAGGTCGTGGAAATTATTGAAGGATATTCTCTGGCTTATAAAGTTATCTAAAAAAAAATATATACTAACATTTTGCTTCTAACCGTTCAGTCTTTTCTATAAAGTATGTAATATGTTACTAGTATATAGATAAATTAGTTTCATGCATGCAAAGTTCTGGATCAATACGTAGCAGTCATTTTCAATAAAATAGTGACAAAATTTGTTTTGTGTAAATATCTTCTGTCATTGCCCATGGGAGATAGTTACCCTGTATTATAATATGTTCGTCTGGAAATCTGTCCGACCTCTTATGTAATGAGAATGAGGCCGTTGTCACCAGACAAGTCCCCCCAAACCATCTCATACATCGCATTTCATCATGTACGACTACAGTAATGACTAATTTAATGCCGTTCATATAGTAAACAAAAAATACCACCCCAGGGATCACTCAAGGCAGCAATTCCGCGATATTCTCTCATTAAACTCTCAAAAATCGCATGAAAAAAGACAAATGGAACAAATTGTTGCATCGAATTCGGGAAATCCATTTTCACCATTTCGGTTCGTAATGCAAATATATTGATTTATATTTCATTTAAAATCTCAAGTTAATTTGTTCAGATCCAATTATTCACGATTAAAACATATAAAATGAGAAATTATCAAATTATTCGAAAACACATCAAAAGGAGATTATGTCTGTAAACGTCCGGTTCGCTTTTGCTTCGCAGACCCGGCGGTGTCAAAGTAAATCGATTGATTATGAATAAACATGGCCATTTTTATAATAATTTATCAACTTCTAGTCATGTCTGACCATTATCCCCCCGATCTATAATGACGTGATTAACTATGTACTGGTGCAAGCAATTAACTTCGAAATGTTTGGTGAAAATGGTGAAATTGTCATTAAAATCAAGCTAATGGGACATTTTGTCTCATTGAAATTCAATCCTAGGGTGATCCCTGCCACCCTTAAATGTTTGATTACAGCAATGCGGAAAAAGTATCGGTACACGAAAAGAGGAAAAAACATTAACTATGACCAAACCTCCTTGGAAAAAGCTGTTGCTGCGGTCCACAGCGGACTGTCAGTGAGTCGGGCTGCAGAGAAGTTCAATAATCCTAGGTCAACCATTGGTGACAGGGTTTCAGGAAAACAGAATGTGAATGCAACACTCGGCCGTCCTCCAGTGTTGACTATCGACGTGGAGAGCAAAATAATGCGTAAGATGGCAGCAACACTAGGCGTCGGCCCGAGTTGAAAACAAATTCTGAGTCGGACAAACGTTCTCTGTACACGAATGAAAATTAAAACAGGGTATTCTGAATTCCACGCCGGCAAAGATTGATTTGAGGGTCTTAAATGCCGGTACCCTGAGCTAGATCTGCGGAAACCTGAATAGTTGTCTTCCCTACGTACGAGAATGCTGAATCTGGAAATTCTTGGAAAATAGTTTGATGATTTAGGCACAATTATTGATGAAGGCAATTTTGATTCTAATCCACAAAGAATATGGAATTGTTATGAAACAAGTTTCAACATGGAACACAGTCCTGTAAGAGTGTATGCAGATAAGGGCAAAAAATCCATTGTAACCAAAACCAGTGCCAAATCTTCAAATTTAACAGTCATGGGTTGTGTCAATGCGATCGGCACTCGTTTGCCACCGATGTTGATAACAAAAGGGAAAACACCTAGGTCGTTGCTTGGATACCGTACAGATGATGAACAAGGGATGGATCTCTGATGAAATCAGCGAACAGGGGTTTGAGCAAGTCTTCTTAAAACACTGCGGCCCGGAACGTCCCCAGCTGCTGCTTATGGATGGCCATGGCTCCCACAAAACCTTGGCAATTATTGAAAGAGCAATTGAAGAAAATATAGTGTTTATGGTGTTTCGATCGCACTGTTTTCGGTCCACTGAAGACGTGTTCTACTTTCTTACAGCAAAAACAATGCAACAAGTACACATTCTGTAGTCTATTTGCTCAAGCATGGCATAATGAGCTCAGTGTTGTAAACATAAGGAATATGGCTTTCGGGTATGTGGAATCGTCCCGCTAAACAGAAAGACTGTCCCAAGTAAGGCATACAATCCAAGCAAACTCACCGACTGCTGATCGTACTCAGTCATCAGCAACTGCCAACAATGAATTGGCGTCTGATTCAGACTGCTGAAAACATGGATGTCGCGCAAGTCATTACCGACGGAACTATTGTGGCGTCACCTTCAGATACTCCAGGTATTTCAATTCAGTTCTCTGTGACTGATCTTGACATATCCTACCAAAACCTATATAACCTCTAATATTTCGTTGTCCGAGATAAGATTTGAGCAGTCCAGCCAGGTCTTAGATTTAGGTGATCCGCAGCAGATGTTGAGTATACTTGCTAGTGGAGATGCTGCCACTGAAGACTCAGGTAAACATGGTGACGTCAGTGAGGTCTCCCTCGACAACTGCATTGATTCAGTATTTCTTCCTGAAAAGCTCAACGAAAGGCCGTCTAGTAAATCAACTAAAGAAACATCAAGAGCATCGTGGGGGCAGGGGCGGTCTGGAATTTATCTAGTCAATCCACATGCAGGGTATAGATCCAGTTTTTAACAAGGATGTCCACAATTCAAGGTTGGTGAGTATTTTTTTTGAAGATTTATATAGGCGCGCGCCCTGCCACTGTTTCTCTCCCCACTGGAACCTACTCAAACCCAGTCACAGAACGGTGACAATGCCAAGTTTGTTGTACTTCGGAATTCCGAAGTTTGAAGTCTGATAGATTGCAGGCGTCTATAGATGAGCTATAATTCCTTAATAATTCAATGCAGAGACATCAGTATTAAAGGAACACACTACAATCTGAAAAGTTGAATCTTGGTGATGTTTTTTTAACTCGGGTCGTCCCGTTAGTTTTTTCTACATAACTTGCATTTGCTCGGCAAGAGCCTTGTATTATATCATTTTGCCAACTCGTTTAATAAATTCAATAATGAATGAGTACTCATGTAAGATGCCCTATATATAGAATTTAATTTAAGGTGGTTATGGATTTTGTATTCTGCCAATATTCATACACCTTTATATTACATGATTATTAAATATAAAATGTGAGAAGTAACTGCATCTTTAACACTGTGATTTCACAAAACACATACATGCAGGTGCACGCATACATTATTAAAAACACTATTATTATTATCATTATTATTATTATTATTATTATTATCATTATCATTACTATTATTGTGGTAGTAGTAGTCTTTTACTCGTACTACTTACTTACTTACTACCTACTTCTAAATGCGGAATGCGGAATTCGGAATGCAAGAAATAGAAGTGAAGTAAATGTGAGCCAAATGGGCCATCGTAAAAAACAGCTGTATTTTTCATCATTCTTTAGACGTTTTTCAACCGAAACCGTATTTAAACAACAAAACAAGTTATAATGATACTCATGTAGTAAGATTTGTGTTTATTCCAATTAGGAATTGATGTAGTTGATCAAGTTGTTCATTTCCCTAGTCATTTTATAACTTGTTTTGCATTGTCGTTGATGCGGAAATGCGTTTCCATTGGTTTCCATATGAACGTCAAAAATGTATTTTTGGCCCAGACATTCAAAAACTTACCAGCCCAATGATGCTAAACATAGAAAAAGAACTTGGTTAGGCACCAACAATCTGTGACAGACTCTATTTACCTTTTCGTAGTATGGTGTACTTAGTGACCTTGTCCACGCATGCTGTCCATTAATTTATCGGACGTTATAGTATGGTAAATCTCCGCCCCTTTGTCTATACTGAATTAAAAGATTTAATGCTATGCATTCAAAAAAGGCAATTTCACAGACCATACTACTGTTAACGGATGAGAATAAGCGACACCTACCGCTATCACCATAAAAACTGGCTCTGCGGCGAGACAGTAGTAACGCGCTTACAGACCTATCTATTTACATACACCCCCAATTGAGTCCTACTACACTACAATGCTATGATATTGTGCACTGTCTTTGTTAGTTTGCGTACATGTGTCTGCCATGTACATAATTATGTCAATGTATGTGTGTGTGTGAGCGCGTGTGTGTGTGCGTAATAGTCTGCATGTGCCAGTCTATGTGTGAGTGGTTAGAGGTTTTAATACCACTAGGTTAGAACATGTCAGATATATTACATTGTGTTCCGATGCTTTCCTGATAGCCTTATAAGGTAAAATAAGCATATTTTACATTTTTTTCATTCCAATTTTCTTCTCGATTCATATTTTATCCTATTCTCAGTAAATGTGTCACAGACTAAAATATTGAATGATAACTTTGGACTAGAATGGAATGGAATGCGATTGGCTCATTCCAATTCCATTCCATCCCAGGTTTTAGACTATGCCGATACATGGTGCATTTAAACCACACGTTTTTTACCTCGACGTTTTTTACCTCGACACCGGCAAAGCAATTTCTCAAATAATTCGCTGTAAAATAGATAATTGTTGTTGCAATTGTATATATGTATCGAGTAACAGACTACTTACAAATAACACATTTATAACGCAAGTCAAATGTCTATAAATGCCGAAGATACAACAAAGTTAGTTTCAAATTTGTGAAAGTTTATTTTTGTCTGTCATGTTTGAACCAGAGCAACCATCCCCTTGCCGTGGGTTAAACTAAAGTAGACTGATGACGTCATTCTGGTTAAACCATTGCGTATTCGATCTGACCATAGTTAAACTATGGCTTAGTACTATGTTCGTGATCGAAGTCACTCTGTATAGCAATTTTCAACAAATCAAGGGCCATAATTCGTCATTACTAACAAGATCTAGTTGGTTTTCAAACTTGTCCAAGATTTCATTTATATACCGCGCTTTGCACAACTAGACATCATACTGAGGCTTCCTGCCAAATTTTGTAGAAATCCAACAAGCCGTTTAGGAGAAGTAGCGACAAGAAATTTAAAAATAAAAATGTCAAGGGGCCGTAACTCCATCAAAAATCAACGAAAAATCAATGAACTGGAAAAAAACGCAAGAGGCACAACTAGAAATCATAGCAATGCTAACACGGCCTTAACATACAAAAAAATATTTTAAAAAAAGTAAAAAAAAAGTAAAAAATATTTTAAAAAAAAATATTCAAAAAAAAAATAAAAAAATTATTCAAAAAAAAATGAAAAAAAAGTGAAAAATAATTTATTTATTTTTTATTTTAATCAATAAATCAAATCAAATTTAAACAAACAAAAAAATACTAATAATAATAATAAAAAAAAGGCAAAACATCTGGTAAAGTTTGGTAAAACTCAGATGAAAAATGAAAGCCCTATCGGAGTAACGAGGCAAAATATAGCATTTTTAACTAAATCAAGGGCCATAACTCCGCTGTTACTGGTCCGATCTGGTTTTCGAACTTGCCCGAGCTTTCATTGATATTAACACTGTTAAAGTTTGGTAAAGATCGGATGAAAAATGAAGGCCCTTGGCCAGTAGGGCTAAAATATCATCAGATCCAAAAAGTAGGTCAAGGTCATAGATGAAATCCATGGGTCCAAAAAGATGCACTACCCAAGACACAACTATGTCAAAATAGAATATGTTTTCTTCCAAAGATTAAGCTATAAATTAGGTTTAAAACATCTAGTGCATAATTATAGTTCATGAGAAAGTGATGTAAATGTAACAATTAAAGTTATCTGCCCTTTGCTTTGATGGTGAATGTCACTTCCACATTTGCTTTGTCACATTGCAATGTACCACTCAAGATACAACTATAAGCAAAGCTGGAAAGGTCTTAGTGCATACAGTTTGTTGAAAAGTGACCTAAACGCCAAAGTTGAAGGTAAAAATTATAAGGTTATCTGCCCTTTGCTTGGAGCGTCAAGGTCACATACATATCTGCTTTGTCACATTGCAACTGTAGATACAACTATAAACAAAGTTTGAAAGGTATATTGCATACAGTTTGCACGAAATTGATCTCAACGCAAAAGTTGAAGGTAAAATTATTAAGTTATCTGCCCTTTGCTTGGAGGGTCAAGGTCACTTCAACATTTGCTTCAATCACGTTGCGATGTACCACTCGGGCAACTATGAGCAATGTTTTAAAGGTCTAGTGCATACAGTTTATGAAAAAGTGACCTAAATGCAAAAGTCAGGCACGTGCGTACAATTATTTGTATAAAAATCGAAAAAATGCAAAAAACGTAATAAAAACTGAAGGAGAGGCGGTGGGAGGAGTGAGTTGTATTAAAGTTGCGTATGCCTCACCTGATTTAATTTTGTCTATAATAATAAAAATAATTCACCCGAACATGCCCCCGGACACCCCTAGCGGAGGTGCGTAACTCAAATTTGGACCCAGCTACACGCCTGGCAAAAGCTGAACCTAAAAATTATTATCTATCCTTTGCTTGGAGGGTCAAGGTCACTTACACATTTCGTTTTGTCACGTTGAGATGTACCACCCAAGATAAAACTATAAGGAAAGTTTGAAAGGTCTAGTGCATACAGTTTGTGAGAAAATGACCTAAACGCAAAACTTGAATGTTGACGTCGCCGCCGCCGGAAAAGCAACATCTAGTATATCTCTTTTTTTCTTCGAAAAAGCGAGACAAAAAATGGGTGGTTCATGCTACCGACCGTAATTTTATGGGAATTTTATGCACTAACCCCTGCCCTGCTGTCTGGTCCCTGCTGTCTACCTTCCGAGGTCCTTGAATGTTTCAGATACTTTGAGAACTATTGCATAATGGTCATATTTACCAACCTTTACTTCGTCTGTATGTCCTTCGTTTGTACTTTATAATCATGCTGCAAAATATATTAACCTGCGTCCGTGTTTCCCGCATAAACTGCCCTCGCGCGAGAAGTTCTAAGGGAAGTAACCCGTTATAGTATTCCTGATGTATCAATCTAAATCTACACATTTGTACATTTTACAATTTAATTTCTTTATCATCATCTTAAGTTATTTCCGCCACATAACCATACTATTCGACTGAATAAAGAATGTAGTTCAACACAATGATAACGTCATATTTAATTTTTTTTTAGGGCAGGGTTCTTAAATAAATGACATAACATTTTCTTGTATGTTTATAGAGCCGCCCCAGAGAGATTTAGAGAAGGACGCACACATAGGCCTACTAGTATTTGGGAACATGCCCTACTCTTAGTAGCTATCCCGCCAACAACGGCCAAATTGTATATCGTATGTCATATGTACACCGTTCTAACCCTACTGACGATGAGGTGTATATATATATAACTTATATGTGTTGAGAATCCAAACTCTTTAGACACAATATAACCGGTTTTAACCAGCCAGGCCAAACCCCGAAACTGAAGCGTCGAATTAAGAGTTACCAACTCATAATTCATTTTACACATATTCGGTCACGGGTATTTTTAGAACCTGTTAATAAACCTTTACTTTTAATCGGCACATATACATTATTATATGACCAGACCTGATTTCTAACAACATCTTGAATAACTGTGCTACACATACGGCTCCTGGGCTACACATCCATCAACTCGGGTCAGCTCCTAAAAGACTGGAGAAACGCGTGCATCGCTCCAGTATTCAAGAAAGGGAACGTACACCTTCCTGAGAACTATCTAAAGGTGAAACAGACTGGCAGACTGATTTAAGGTTTATATAAGGCATATTGGAAGTTATTTATGGGGTTTCAACATACTGATATTTCACCTTTAGATTAAGAAATACAATGAAAACAACACCCATTATTTAGTTTTCTATTTTATTTGTGTAACCAAAACGATAACAATCTCAGTCCTACCACACACGCCATCATTGGAGAGCTTCAAATCAGCTCTCGTACAGTGCTACTAACAGCAACAGCCTCCCTAGACTCTACCGATGTGTTTATGCCGAAACAGGCCATACATCGTACAGATTCAGATCAGATGATAGATTTTTGCCGTTATTTGGCGGGTTAGTTTCTTTAACGAATATATTTCTATAGTTTTGAACGTGCGCAGAGTCTCCGATACACGGGATTTACGATTTACGTCCCCATCCGACGGACGAGGCTAAGTGGATCGTGTCTCTTGCCCAAGAACACACCGACGAAACTCGGCGGCACGGGTGAAGCTTGAACCCTGGCCATTCAGATTCCAAGTCCACCGCGCTATCCACTGGGCCAGCCCCTATCAAATAGATTATATGGTTCTTTAAAGGGACACACGGCAATGTTGAAGTTTTCATCAAGCATTAAACGTAGTTTATCAATTAATTAATCCAGCATCAGTTTCTCTTTAAACCTGCTTACATATAATTAAATAAAAGTTTTAGGTTTCCTTTATTTTTTTCTTATTCGGCAATATATTCACACCAAACTATTTGCTTTATACTTTTCTTATAATTACTGCTAATGATTGACCAAAAGCAAGTTATTTTAAAAGCAAGTTATTTTGAAAAACTAACGGGACGCCGCTAGTTTTTAAAAAATCAAGATTGCCGTGTGTCCCTTTAACGTGCTCGGAGGATAGACTCCGATACACGAGACCGTCCGGTGCTACTTGAGTGGTGGTAAAGAAACAATTGTCGTTGCTCCAGCGAAAACTCGAGTGTTGATGACAGAATTTTCAGCAACTGTAGGACGTTCTAGAAACATTTTGCATATTTCTATTTCGATGTAAATGGAGAGTGGGCTTGACATTTTCATTCCTATTGACAAAATATAACCTTTTATATCGGTGAGCCATACAACCCTATTTAATTTAACCCTATAATGGTGAACGATGAGCCGATATGGGCGATTGCTCCGCAAAGATGGGTTTGGCCGTGGGCATAAGTGACAATGGTCATGGATGAGATATAAACATATAATTTATTTCGTTTCAATTATTTTCTCTTATTGGGTAAGCAAAGTTATATAAACGCGCCGTCTGCATGCGCAGATGTAATGGTCGGTTCACGTGATGTGTCACGTACTGTTTGAAATTCTGGTCGTTCAAGTTCTGTTAACTCTAAGCCTTTAGTTAAATTTTATGATTTTAGAATTAAATTCTTAATAGAAACTAACCGGAACGTTTGTGTGGTTTTAAAGCATTTATTTTGATATTATGTTTTGTTTACGTGAAATTCGTCGGTCGTTGCAGACACTTGTCTAAATTACTATGTAACAACGATAAATTGACTACACTTTTAGCGTTTCGTTGTTTTTGTTTAACTTGCTTTTAACAATCTTTCGGTCATACATGTATCACGATGGTCTCTACTTGTAGCAGTGAGCTCTATTCTCATCTTTATAGTGCTGCTATACTGGATACCACGCACCCTGTCACATTATACTGACACCGGGCCGCTGCTATACTGGATACCACGCACCCTGTCACATTATACTGACACCGGGCCGCTGCTATACTGGATACCATGCACCCTGTCACATTATACTGACACCGGGCCGCTGCTATACTGGATACCACGCACCCTGTCACATTATACTGACACCGGGCCGCTGCTATACTGGATACCACGCACCCTGTCACATTATACTGACACCGGGCCAACCAGTTCTCATCTTTATAGTGCTGCTATACTGGATACCACGCACCCTGTCACATTATACTGACACCGGGCCAACCAGTTCTCATCTTTATAGTGCTGCTATACTGGATACCATGCACCCTGTCACATTATACTGACACCGGGCCAACCAGTTCTCATCTTTATAGTGCTGCTATACTGGATACCACGCACCCTGTCACATTATACTGACACCGGGCCAACCAGTTCTCATCTTTATAGTGCTGCTATACTGGATACCATGCACCCTGTCACATTATACTGACACCGGGCCAACCAGTTCTCATCTTTATAGTGCTGCTATACTGGATACCATGCACCCTGTCACATTATACGGACACCGGGCCAACCAGTTCTCATCTTTATAGTGCTGCTATACTGGATACCACGCACCCTGTCACATTAAACTGACACCGGGCCAACCAGTTCTCATCTGTATAGTGCTGCTATACTGGATATCAGGCACCCTATCACATTAAACTGACACCGGGCCAACCAGTTCTCATCTTTGTAGTGCTGCTATACTGGATACCAGGCACCCTGTCACATTATACTGACACCGGGCCAACCAGTTCCAGAACTACCCCTTATATACCAAGGATTTATAAAAAGTACTAAAAAAACACTGAACCCACGACCTCATGCATGCGAGGCGGACGATCTACCATATTACGCTATTGGTAAACATATTTATTTCCATATTAATTAAACAACAGGCATATATAAATAGTACATAGTTAAAGGGGATGTAGCCACACAGCCAAACCATCTTTATTATTGAGAATACTGAAAAACTTTAATAAGGGTGAAATAATTATCAAGATCGGATGATAAACAAAGAAAATATGGTCATTTTAAGGTTCTGTTGGAACAGACATGGAAGCCGCCATGTTGAGAGCTATGACATCACAGTTCTAAATGACCATATATGGAATATTCATAAATTTGAAAATTTACTGATTTATAGGGCAAAAATGAAACCAACTGTATGAAAAATATGTCTACTTAATGGCAATAATGTTTATACGATCAGTAAAGTGTGTTGCATTCATTTCCAGTGATTTTCTTTGGTTTGAATGATATTTATCAATATTCCATATATAGTAATTTGGAACTATGACGTCATAATTCTCAAAATGGCGCACCCATTTCAATTTTAGAACAACATTTAGATGGTCATATCGTTTTTGTTTATCATCCGATTTTGATAATTCTTTCACCTTTTCCCAAGTTTTTCAGAACTCTCAATAACAGAGCTTGTAAGGCTGTGGCGTCGCTACATTCCCTTTAATAGGATTGGAACCAAAGAAAACCTTATAAAGTTCCTCTCATTGGTATTTAACAAATACAATTGATGTTGGCGGTTATTGCAGTTTAACATCGAAATGGCTGCTTTTTTTATACTTATCTTATTTCGCGTAGAAGGAAAGAAAGATTAACTCGATACAAACAGGTCTTGGAGAAAAGTAAAAAAAAAAAGGGGGAAAAACAACAACACGGAACTCGTGGGTGACGAAGTGGAGAATAGTAGAGAATGTGTTATAGCTGACAGCAAGCTGACACTCAGCTAGAATTTTAGCTCCTCAATAAGGGAAGTAGTATGCTAAACATTTATAATACAATTAAAAACGTTTACTTGCTAATAAAAATATATGCACAGCTTCAAATATAACCACATTTGTTTGGTAAAAGGCTAGTGGATCTCCAAAAAAGAATTGTTTTGAGTGAAATTGTGCATAAGAGCGCAAGTGCATGCATAAGTGCGTCTCTACTTATTTGGTATTCTCTGCTTATTACGCTATTGCTTATCAGGGTGGCTAAACCATGTGACTTTTTGATCGGTTTCACGGCAAAAACGTGTACACAAACCGCTTGGTTCAGGTAGGTGTTCGCTTCATAACTTAATATTTATCAAATTGTATTTAACTAAAGTGTACATACCCCTTCAAAGTGAGCTTTTTCCACCGCCGCAAAAGATTATTCGATTTATGTAACACTTTCTGAGATTAGCCCTCCCGAAATCTTGGAAACGAAAGAAGTCTATGACCGTGTACATTTAGAGGGCTTATCTCAGAAAGTGCTGAATGAACCACATTACCCTTTGCGGCGGAGAAAAGAGCCCACAATGTAAGGGTATATGCGCTTTTACTGAACACAATTTGTATAATATATATTAAGAACGTTATGAAGAAAAACCCTACCCGAATCGAGCTCTTTGTTTACATTTGTTTTGCCCGTGAACCCGATCAAAAAGTCACGTGGTTTCGCCACCCTGATATGGAGAATATGTGTCTCACCTTCAGGGACAACAGCTACTATAAACTTCGAACAAACTCTTCACAATTCTATTATCGTAAGCCTGATCTACTTCTAAAAATAAAAGTAATTTAAGAACTCTTCTGCCGGACCTTAGTCACAACCTGACTTCATTGGTGACGTGATTTATAAACTAACTTCGTAAGATCCGTGGTCATAGTCACGTTCATACAATCTATATTAAACGCGTTCAAATCTTATCAAAAGAGGTTTGCAACACCCCGAATGTTTAGTGGTTTGTCTCTTATCAGTTCACCACTACGCTTTCCTTGTTTTGATATTGTTACTTATCCCCACTTAGATGGGGATGTTCCACGAGCAGCTTCTTTATAACGGGATCTATGTTTCTCATTTTATTGTTTTTACAGAGATTGTAATCGAGCCGAGCTTTTCATATTCGAAACCTTTGTATAACTAAACAGCCACTCCACCAGGGCTACCGTTACCACAAACGTCGAAAAGAACGTATGTACATTGTCGTAACCCGGATCTACTTTTAAAATATAAAAGTAATTAAAGAACTCTTCTGTGACAAGGACTATCACAACTTGACTTCTATGGTGACGTGATTTACAAACTTCGTAAGATCGTTGGTCATAATGACTTTCATACTATGATTTCATCTTTGACTGTGCGTTGACTGGGCAGATTGTGTACCCTATGATAGCTTCTACCTAAAAATGTGTATCAATTTATCAAATGACAGTAGCGTTTGATGTTTGTCTTAAATATTGTCTTGGCATACCCTTAATGGATTGTTCTCTTGTTGCTCATGGAGTACGTGCATTGTGGCTTTCAAGGCGTCTTTTATATTCATATATACATGATCATCTATGTGTTATATTTATAGTGCCTATTAATGCTGCCATGTTTGTTAGAAAATATAACCTGGCGGGGATTTCTTTATTTACACAGTCCCTATTTTACTGGGCTGACAATAGGGTAAGAGTGAGGTTTGGTGCATCATAGAACCTGGTAAGAGTGAGGTTTGGTGCATCATAGAACCTGGTTTTATTAAAAACCCAGCGGTCTTTTGCCACTGTTCCGTTCCACGTTGACGGGGTGGGCGGGTCAGACAGTATTTTTCAAAATCCCCATCCTATAACCATATATACACTCACTGAGCATGAGCAGATGGATACAACCATCCAACCAGCATTGGACCGAGGTCCATCCAACCCCTGGGGACATAGCCCCTGGGTCATAACGTGGAAACCGTTGAGAGCCCTCAGACGTGATTTTAGATAGGACGAATAGGTCTACAATTTCAACATTATCTTCCTCGTTCTCGACATCATCTACAGACTATCTACGTTGGCTTCTACGCTCCTACCAACTCATCTACTTCTGTTCTACAGTAAACTTCTTTGGACGAGGGATGTCGGCTTCTATCGGACTGCACTCTTAGCAACCGTATTCTTCCTTCGAAATGCTCGCCAAAAGGCCTTGTGCCACAAGGCGAGGGTAAATAAAAACGTATCGACGACGAATCGGGGTTGTTGTTGTTCTGAAGACGGTTTTGGAAGCGATTTTCGCTGCAGTAGAAAGAACGATCGGTAATAACATTCTAGTTGTAACTGTGGACGGCTTTGTGAGGTAGCTAGAGTCCCATAATCTCAGCAGTGAGTACTAGTAAGGTTATTTACCACATTGTTTAATATATGTAGTAATATAATACAATCATTGTATTATCATAGTTGTTGATTCTGTAAATTATAGAGGTTGATTCATAATAGGTTTATGATCATTTTCTCAGCAAGTAGCCCAATCTTTAATTGGGAACAATACATTGCATTGTGGCTCGGTCGTACATGACCGCTCGGTACACGTAACAAAAACCAGAGTGGTTGAGTTGTCCAAACCAATAATTTTCATCAACACATAATTAAACCGAAGTTAATATGTGGCTTAGGACCGACCATTTTGATCTCTGGAGGGGGGGGGGACATAATTAAACCGAAGTTAATATGTGACTAAGGGACCGACCATTTTGATCTCGGGGGGGGGGGGGGGGGGGCCTGGGATTTTCCTTTGAGACGGAATCATTTTTTTTCATTTCTTGAAAGCCGGATTTTTTTTTCGCCTAAGACACTGGCCAGATTATTTTTTCCGTGAACGTGAAAGCCAGAATATTGTTTTTGTTAAGTTTTACTATTCGTAGAATTAGAAGAGCTGTTGTAGATCTACTCAACGTCTGCGTCGTCAGGTTGGTTTTCAGTTGTTAGCCAAGTCCTGTTATTTCAGCAACCACTGGTCAGTGAAACTTGAATATGTCATCAGTACCATCAAGGGCACTGGTAGACACAGGTTCCATAACTCTGTATGGCATTTAAGCAAAAGCATGTTTTTTTTATTACTTTGAATTTCTGTTTAAAGTTCTTTTTTGACAAAGTCCATTTATTTTAACAACTTAAAGTAGTACATCAACAGACACTTCAGTAAAGCTTGGAATATCAACGGCACTAGTAGACACATGTTCCATATTAACTCTGTATTACATTTAAGCAAAGTTATGTTTTTTGTTCGACTTCAAAATGCTGGTTAAAGTTTTTAGGCAAGTCCTTTATTTCAATAGGTGATTGTTAATTATTAATACAACTTCAGTAAAGCGTGAATGCTAGCAGACACATGTTCCATAACTCTGTATTGCATTTTAGCAAAATTATGGCCTTTCTGGATAAATATTTTCTGTATTGTATTTTAGAAAATGCGTAGCCTATACTTTTCGACTTAGAATTGCTTTTATTTTATTTGTTGGCAAGTCCATTTATTTCAATATCCACTAGCCATATATCTCAGCCAAAGTTTTTTAAGTTCATAGTCTTTCTGGGGTATTGAAGGTCTTGCTTTGATATTTGGTATATATGTTCACTGACCACCCCTGCCCCGCACCCCTATACCCTACCTCAGTCGCCATCACCTATTAACCTCCACAATTAAGACTTGACCTTGTGAATGAACTGGCACCATGTTTGGTGAGACAGAAGTGTCAGTGACCTTGTTTAAAATTGACCTTGAATAGTGGAGAATGCTGTCCTTTCGACAGCTCTTTTGTTTAATATGGATCTTTCCATATTTGGTGGATAGAACTTCATGTGCTGGTGTTAATATTTAGTTATGCTGGTACTTATCTGCTTTCTATGTGAGCCCCCTTTTGCTCTTCTGAATTATGAATTGATTGGATGTTTTGTTTGGTAGGGGATTGTTTTGTACTGGGCAATGACTACCATGTTCCATACCATTCTTATTAACACTGGCATATAGCCCATGGCTTTGTCTGTAACCTGGCATTGCATGTGGCTTAAGCTGCTTCTTAAGTCCATTTACTTGTTGATGATATTCACAAAGTCCATCGTATAAGTACCAGGACCCTTGTATTGAAATACTATCATGACCACTGCATACTACATTGATTACTAACATGTCAAAAGTACATCACATCTATAACTATCATGGCTACTCTTTACCTCATTTTCTACTACCATGACCTGCAGTGGTCAGTGGTCATGGTAGTAGAAAATGAGGTAAAGAGTAGCCATGATAGTTATAGATGTGATGTACTTTGGACATGTTAGTATTGCAAGTATTGCTATCATGACCACTGTATATCACAATTAGTACAACCATGACTACTAAGACTAAAAACCACATTTATTACTACCATGACCACTGAATACCCCATTCATTATTACCATGACCACTGAATACCCCATGTATTACTACCATGAGCTATGCATACTACATTTATTACTACCATGACCACTTGATACCATATTTATTAATAATATACCTCATGTCAAACATCCATGTTCAATGTTCAAAGACTGTTATTTTTCCATTTTCGTAATATCGCATATCGCTTGTAATGTGGAGTGCCACTGAATGATAGTATTTTTTTGTAATGTCACCCCAGTATAATACTGTCTTATGATTGTGAAGTCAAAGCAAGATTGGGATGTCCAATGCTGAAAAGTGTATGTCTACATACACAAATGAAAATCAGTGAACATTTACTAAAATGGCTGACACAGTTGGCACAACTTTCTGAAGATGATTTGAAGTTTACTCTTGAGTTCACAGCTGCAGATTCTGAAAGAACATAAAGAACCATCCGCCAAAAAATGTTTTCTAGGTGCGGAGAATAGTGATTTTCAAAGCAAAATTTAGCAGAACCAAATATCTTTTTCAAACATATTTTTCAGTATAATAAAATAAATAGCCTTAGAAGGTTGACACATGTTCACTGTCACCCTCACAGGATTGCAATATTAACATACTACCATGACCAATGTATATCACATTTAGGCCATTGTTTTTTATTTTTTATACATCAAGGCAGAGAATAGCTGTAGGAGGAAGGGAAAAATAAAAAAAACTAATTTCGTTTTGTCGTAGGAGGGTTCGTAAAACAAATTATCGAAAAATAATGGCATTATAACAACCATGACTTATGTATACCACATTAATTATAATCATGAATAGCATGTTCATTACTACCATGAGCAATGTATACCAAATTACTACCATGATCACTTTATAACACTTTATACAACACATTTACTGCCACCATTGCCAGTGTATACTACATTTATAACTGCCATGACTAATGTATACCACATGTATTACTACCATGATCTATGCACATCACATTTATTACAACCATGAATACTATCACTGTCTTCTACAACTCATTTCAACTTGAGATTTCGATAAACTTCTAAGCATTAGTTGTGGATGTAGCCAGATTGTGGTTAAACATCTCCGTGTTGAATCCAGTGGCTGATGAAGTAGATCTAATTTATCTTATTGACTGAAGATGGAGCCAGATTTTTTCCTCTAATTGGACTCAGAGCCAGATTATTTTTTTCCAACAATTTGAGGGACTGTTTTTTTTTTCCTTCCAAGTCAGAGCCAGGATATTTTTTTCAGCAATTCAAGGGCCAGAATATTTTTTCAAAAAAAATCACAGGCCCCCCCCCCCCCCCCCCCCCCACAGAAATCAAAATGGTCGGTTTATCAGTGAGTGGCAATACAGTGTTAGCTAAAATAGATTGGGATTGCAGCCGACAGAAAACGTATTGTTTACCTGTTTCCCATGAGTTTTAAACAGAGATACGACATAATGTTGTCTTCCAAGTGATTAAATGCATGTAGACTTGTATGTCTCATACACTAAAAAGGTACGCAATAACTGTATTTATGATATTCATTAGTTTTATTATTCTTAAACAGAGTCCACATAATTCAGCCAAATTGATCTACACCAATTGAATGTTTTTCTTTTGAGCACTTTTATTTTATTTTTTTCCTTGACAAATTGTCATCCATTAGTATATGTTTAATGAATGTGTAATCTGTATACAGCAACACTGTTCCACAAACACCAGACATAATCAGTATATGTATGTCAACACCTGTGATATGGTTGCATTGTAAGGATCATGTTCTGCTGGTCCAATTAGCCTGAATCATAATTGGACGTAAGGTAGAGGATCTATTTCTGCACTTTTATTTCCCCATTTGTCATCATACATTCTAAACAAACATAAACGTAAAGTAATTACTCGCAAGTCATCTCTAAATACGTTTATTTTATGTTATATAAATGCTCAAACTAATAAAAGAAATAGTTGATCAACCTATATAAATTGAACTCCACCATACTGTTCTTGGCGGCATTTTAATAAAATGCGGTAAAGTGATATGTTTGAGAAGTTGATAAAAACGTGTTATATTTTTATTTTGTGTGTGATGGATACATCCAAAACATTTGTGTAATCATTATTAGTTAACGAAGAGCAAAAACTTACAGTTGAAGCTCTTTTCAATCATTACAATGGGAATGTTATTGAAACAAATAAATCACCAGAAGAGAACAACAACATAATGACAATGTGCAACATGAGCTACCAATTAATTCAATTCAAGAAAGTGGGTCTATTCAACAGGAACATGATGCTCAAGTTTTATCAATTAACGATGTTACAGAAACAGATTTGATGACAAATGTATATGATTCTTGCGTACATTGCTTTTGTTCTCCATGTGTGAATACACATGTCATGGCTTGGAAGTGGGTCAAGACCACATGCCAAAAATAGAATTTAAAGAAATGCTTGGCGCAAAACTGAGTATCTTGTTAGAAAGGCAAGATTAATGAAAAGGGACCACGTAGATGAGAGTGTTGTTAGAATTCAAAAAGAGATAATGCCAGAATGTGTATTAAACTTAGTAAGGTCTCGCTATCCTAACCTACCAGGAGATCCGAATACCAGTCATTATTGGTAAAACAACACAATTGTGATATACTTTTAATATATGTTCTGTTGCACAGATTATTCAATAAAAGGATATTTGTATACATCAGTATTTGAGCAACAAAACACAAACAGTATAATACTAAAATTGTAAAAATGATGCAAACTCCGATTGGTGAAAACATTAATAAGTGTTTAGAAAAATGGATATAAAATGCTGCAACACAAAGGTACATGTATTTGGAGAATTTCACAAATTAAAAAGATCCAAAGTAAGTGCTAAGCATGTTTATTATACACATTTTACTAACTTGTACAGCAATATCATACTACCATGTGTTTCTTGTTCATTTGTTAGCAATACTTAGCTCCTCCCATGAATTTGAAATTTGAAATTTTGGTTTGATGATTTTATTTAATTATGAAAATCAGAAAGAACCATATAACACTATTTTCATAATAATGAAAGAATCAATTAAACTTGAAGCATATGTTTTTTGAAAGATAACTATAACTGCTTTTATGATTTTTTGAAGAAAAATTGTCCCTGACATGAAACATGTTCACATATACAAAGGAAACCACCCCAAGATATTACCTCCCTTATATACCCCAGTTGGGTCTTTAATATAACTGAAAAAAAAAACTATGAAAAGAAATATAAAAAGATCGGACAGGGAAAGTAGCATTCAAGGAGGACAGTCAATCACAAAACACAGAAACAAACACGCAAACAGACAAACAAGAAGGCAAAAGCAATAATAAATGCAAAGGACATCACAAACACAAAAGGGTTGACAATAGGGCTACCGCCTTGGAACGGTCAGTGGCAAAGTACCGGTTCTAGGGTGCACCAAACCTCACACTTACCCTACTGTCATCCCATTAAAACCGGACAGTGTAAATAAAGAAATCCCCGACATGATCTAATCTCTAACCAACAAAGCAGCATCAATAGGCAATATAAATGGTCGAGTGGCCTTCGGTTTTCGATCAAAAAGAGGTTCACAACTAGGATTAAAAACATTATCGAAAGTTGGGTTTGAAGGGTTAGATTTTAATTTAATGGCATATTGAAGGACTATTTTGTCCCGTCGGTTCCTTCTCTTCAACGTATAGACTTTCGGCTGGTGATGTACGAAAGGCACCTAAAGAAATATAAAAAGATCGGACAGGGAAAGTTTTCATTTGTGTTTGGTAATGAATATTTCTTTTCCAGATCGTCCCAGACCCTTTAACGGTTTAGACTGTTGTTGCTCCGGCGTCTGCCGAGTCATTTAGGCACTTGCTTTTGGCTTCTTATGCTTTGTTCTTTATATTCATATATATAGTTTCGTTATACTTATATTGCCTGTTAGTACTGCCTAGTTTGATGATATAACATGGCGGAAATGTCCTTATTTACAACGATCCTTTTAAATGGGATGACGATTGGGTAAGAGCAGGGTTTCAGCCCCCAGCGGCCTTTTTGTCATGGAACAATCTAAGGTGAGACACCTATTTTGAAACATTTTGTGATGCAGTGTCTCATACTTTTAAATGTGTGTTTGGTTGACTGTGTTCTGTGAATGCTACATTTCCTGTTTTATACCCACTTTTATTCCTTTTTTTTAAAAAAAGCCTGTAGTCAAGGTGAGGACTTTAATATCCTTAACCTTAGCTACTCCAGCAGGGCTACCGTTACTATAAGCTTCGTAAAACCATTGCATTTATGAACTCTTCTGCGACAAGGACTATCCTAACCTGACTTCTATGGTGACGTGATTTACAAACTTCGTAAGATCCTTGGCCATGACCACTTTCATACTATATTTGTTAAACGGTTTATCAAAAGAGGTTATGACCCTATCTTTTTCCAACGCACTGCATGCTTGGTGTTGGACTAATTTACAGTTCGCCACTATGCTTTCCTCTTTAATTGTGCGATGACCGGACAGGCTGTGGACCTTATGATGACGTCTACATAAAGCCCAAAAGGAAGGTGACGTTCCATGTTTGTCTTCAGTCTTGTCTTGTCGTGCCCTCAATGGTTTATTCTCTTGTTGCTCTGGCTTCTGCCAAGTCAATGAGTACCTTCTTTGTTACTTTCTAGGCTATTTTTCATTTTTGTATTTATATATACACGAGCATCTTATATTGCCTATTAATGCTGCCTTGTTGGTTAGAGAATAGTTCATGGCGGGGATTTCTTTATTTACAGTGTCCCGTTTTATTGGGTTGACGATAGGGTAACTGTGAGGTTTGGTGCACCCTAGAACCTGGTGTAAGCCCCCAGCGGCCTTTATTTTGCCACTGACCGTTCCAAGGCGGTAGCCCTATTGTCAACCCTTTTGTGTTTGTGATGTCTTATTTGGCCTTTTATTCATCTTTAAATGTCTTTGTTTCTGTGTGTGTTTGTGGTTGACTGTCGTCCTTGAATGATGCTTTCCCTGTTCGATGTTTATATTTATATTTGTAATATCCTGGGTCAGTAGAGCGCTGTGGTCTAGTGGTAGAGCGTTGGACCCATGGTCCAAAAGTCATGGTTTCGATCCCCGCCATAACCATATATGTTGTGTCCCTGAGCAAGACACTTTTATCTGCATTTGCTTAGTACTGGTTCTACCCAGGAAGACATCGAGAGTGATTAAAATAAGTTCAGAGAGCTTTCGTTACAATCGATGTAAAATAAATAAGTTTAAACTTTAAACTAATATCCTGGGTCATAAACACTTCCATACCATCTTTATTAAACTTGTTTAAAAATGTATCCAAAGAGATTATGATCCTATCATCGTTCAACGCACTGGAAATTTAGTGATTGACAACCTATTTACAGTTCGCCATTAAGCTTTACTCCAGTATTGTGCGATGACTCGACAGATTGTGGACCCTATGCTGTGATGACGCCTTCCTAAATTCTGAAACTGATGGTAACGTTTAACGTGTTTGGCTTTAATATTGTCTTGTGGCGCCTTTAACGGTTTATTATCTCGTTCCTCTGGCTTCAGCTAAGTCATTGAGTACTTGTGTTGTTGTTTTCTAGGCTTTTTTATATTCATATATACATGATCATCTTTGTGTTATACTTACATGGCCTATTGATGCTACCAAGTTTGTAAGAGGATATAGCCGTTCGGAGATCTCTTTATTACACTGTCACATTTATTTGGGATGACAATAGGGTAAGGGTAAGGTTCGGTACACCCTAGAACCGGGCCTAAATTCATCAAACTTTTGAGCTCAAGAATCAGACTCAGACTCAAAATCTCATTTTTTTGCAAACCCTATCAACACAAAAGTATGGGTAAGAATTGTGATTTTTAGACATTTTCTATTGAATTACCTTTAAAATTACTTGTTTCTGTAAGTAAAAATAGTAACTTACTTCTAAAATTGTTTTTATTTGGAATTAAAGAATCTGAGATTTAGAGTCGAGTCCGATTCTTGTGCTCAAAAGTTTGATGAATATTGGGCCTGGTTTTCAACACTGGACGGAGGCCTTTTGTCAGTTACCGTTCCAAGGCGGTACACCTATTTTTAACCCGTTTTTGTTTGTTGTTCCGCATAATTCGTTTTTGTTTTTCATTTTGCATGCTGTTTGATTTGAACGTGTGTTTGTGGTTGACTGTTCTGTGAATGCTACATTTCCGGTTCGACTTGTGTACCAACTTTTATTGTTACAACAGTGTTGTGCCGTGTGGTGACCGTAAAACGTCTCCCCGTATATAACGTCATTGTGTTATCTTTTCGTCCTACACGGATTGTATGACATTCATAGATCTCGTTTTCGTTTTATCCTAAAACGCATGTTTTTCTTATACCGTTGGAAGAAATATAAAAAGATCGGACAGGGAAAGTAGCATTCAAGGAGGACAGTCAACCACAAAACACAGAAACAAACACGAAAACAGACAAACAAGAAGGCAAAAGCAATAATAAATGCAAAGGACATCACAAACACAAAAGGGTTGACAATAGGGCTATCGCCTTGGAACGATCAGTGGCAAAGTAGGCCACTGGGGGTTTAAACCGGTTCAAGGGTGCACCAAACCTCACACTTACCCTGCTGTCATCCCATTAAAACAGGACAGTGTAAATAAAGAAATCTCCGCCCTGATCTAATCTCTAACCAACAAGGTTAGATACTGTGCTCATCAACATGTTGGCCCATTTTAATAAGGGTTAAAACAAGTACTTGTACGAACACTTTCGTCAGTCAGGCCATAGTTTTAATACTGTCGCTGTTCAACCGGTGACATATATAATTTATGGTAATTGTACTGATGCTGCTTAAAGCTAGACAGGTTGCAGAGTGAACGTGGATGAAACACTTGCAGACACCATATCCACTGCACTTTATTGATAATATTTATCGACAAGGACATATTTCAAATTACCCCAATATTGACATTTTCCTTATATCTTTTTTTATTCTGAAAGCGTGACTCGAGGGCTCATGATCGTCGAAGTAGTTATAACACCAAAGGGACATCACGTTAACTTTGTCCGTGGCTAAAATGCATACTATTTTTAAATAGTCCGCGAAATCACTCTATGCTTTCCCAGCACTCTATGCTTTCACAGCACTCTATGCCTTCACGTAGCACTCTATGCTTTCACGTAGCACTCTATGCTTTCACGTTTGAGTTATTTCGTCAATTAAGTTGATCGACGAGGACGTAGACACGAAATTTATTTGTACACAACCGCTAACAAAATAGTTTCTGACCTTAACATAGCATATTCCACTCCTAAACAAATCAAAATGTTGCTATGCTCCGGCTGGTTACGTCATCATTCGTAATTTTGATATATTCGGCATATGTTTTCTAAAGCTCCGAAGTACAGATTGCCTTCAATGTTTAATGCTGATGCATATCGTGATCAGAGCGCTCAATCCATTGAACAAATTAGTATATAATGATGTCGTAGAGAACTGATTGAATATTCAGAAATAAAAAGCAAAATCTAATTTTGACTTTGGTTATTATCCCTTCTTTGATGGAATGTTCCCCCGAGCATCGTCATATGGGATATATGTTTCTCTTATTCTTATTTCTTGCCTCTAGATGTCAAAGTCAAGGTGATGATTTTAATATTCGTATACGTCGTATAACTAACAAGCTACACAATCAGGGCTACCAATACCATACACTTCGAAAAACATTTGCAAACTATTATTATCGTCATCCTGATCTACTTTTTAAATATAAAAGCAATTGAAGAACTCTTCCGCGACAAGGACTTTCACAACCTGATTTCTATAGTGACGTGATTAGAAAAGTTTATACGATCCTGGGTCATTACCATGTAAATTCAATTTTTATTCCACTTGTTAAAACGTGTATCAAAAGAGGTTATGACCCTATCATTTTGCAACGCACTGCATGTTTGGTGGACGACCCATTTACAGTTTGCTACTGTGTTTTGCTCTTTGATTGTGCGAAGAAAAGACATATTGTGAACCGTATGTGACGCCTACTTGAACTGTGAAAGGGATGGTAAAAAAAGAGTATGATAATGGATCTTTGGAAACGGCCGAGCACGACACATACGAAATATTGCAGTCTCGGTTTGACTGGGACTGTTCATATCATCGTAAGTTTCAATAATGTTTGTTTTCACTCTTGCCTTATCATGCCCTTAACCGCTTATTCTATTGTTGCTCCGGCCTTTGCCAAGTACTTCATTGAATACTTGCTTTGTGGCCTTTTAGTACTTTTTTTAAATATTCATATATACATGATCATCTTTATGTTATACTTATATTGCCTATTAGTGCTGCCAAGTTTGCAAGAGGAGATACCTGGCGGGGATTTCTTTATTTACACTTTCCCTTTATTTGGAATGACAATAGGGTAAGAGTGAGGTATGATGCACCATAGAAACTGGTTTAAAGCCCCAGCGGCATTTTTGCCACTAGACGTTCCAAGGCGGTACCCTTATTGTCAGCCCTTTTGTGTTTGTGGTGTCCCATACTTTGCTTCTATTTTCCCTTGTGATTGCTGCTTCTTTTGAATGCGTGATTTTGGCTGACAGTTTTCTGTGACTGCTTCATTTGCCGTTCGACTTTTACACTTTCTTTTTGTTTTAAACATTATTCCTCTAATATGTAACTGAAGCAATAACTAATGGCTTTATTTGAACAAAGTATACTGAAGTATGTTCTGATTTGATAACACACAATTATAAATCATTAGTTCCCGGGTAATTGATCGAGCTATTTTATAATAAGCGCCTGTTCATTTTACAGTTTAAATTCAACAACCTGAGGATCATAGTACAGTGGCAATACCAATATTGAAAGACGGGCAATATAACATAATGCATTCATTTCTATTGATTCTACAAGTGCCGGGCCGTTACAAGAAATTCAGGGAATATAACACCATGCATATTCCTTGTCTGTGCATGAAAATATACGACTCTCCATTGATATTACATCGGACCCAAGAGTTTATAGGAGATCAGAAATGACATAACGATATTTACCGGATCGAACACCGCCGAAATTCACCCGTGGAAATCCCAGAAGTACGACGTTTTATGATATTATACTAATGTGGTATTTTCCATTCAATGCATTATTCAGGATAAGATTTAAGAGGTATAACTATTCCCAGGCTCGGATCCAGGATTCGAATTTAGGAGGAGTTGGGTGAAGTCGTGAGTGGTTGGCTGGAGAGTTCGTGTAGTATGTCCGGCCGTCCTACCCCTCCAACACATGGTATTTTTTTGTTTTCTTCCATGGCATTTGGAGAATTCTAGAGCGTTTTCAGAATATTTTTTAATTCCAATGATAAACTACGGCGGATCTGTTTGGCTGGATGGTATGAATGAATTGTGGTGTTTACAACCTTTAACATTTTTGGTCATATAGGCTGGCGTGGGGAATGGCGATGAGGAAAGGATGAAAATAATGGAGACGAATCTGCTTGCTGAATATCATGTATTCGATCACCATTTAACTCAAAACCACAGTATTCAGTGCTCATACGGTATAATGTCCTCGATCACCACACGACTCAAAACAACGGTATTCGGTGTCCATATCATCATGTTTTACATCACCAATCGACTCAAAATCACGGTATTCGGTGTCCATTTATTGGGTGAATTCCACCTCATGTTGGACAAAATATACAAATTTGCAGTTTTATTATTATTGTTGGTCAGTCACCCCATATTCTCTAAAAGCAATCCCGTAACAATTTGGGAACGTGGATTTTGTTCTTTTCTGTGTTTAGATGTAACGCATGCCTAAGAAGGATTTGGACAGAACATAGGAGGTCTAATTTGTGTTGTTGTATGTTTTTATATTCATATATACATGATCATCTTTGTGGTATACTTATATGGCTTATTAATGCTGCAAAGTTTGTAAGAGGATATATCCTGGCGGGGATTTCTTTATTTACACAGTCCCCTTTATTTGGGATGATACTAGGGAAAGAGTGAGGTTTGGTGCACCCAAGATCCTGGTTTAAAACCCAGCGGCCTGTTGCCACTAGACGTTCCAATGCGGTACCCATATTGTCAACCCTTTTGTTTTTGTGGTGTCTCGTTATACGTTGTTTCTATTTTTCCCTTGTGATTGTTGCTTTTTTTAATACGTGATTTAGCTGACATTTTATTTTGTGAATGCTTTATTTGCCGTTCGACTTTTATACTTTATTTTTTAAGACTATTCAACTAATATATAATTGAAGCAATAACGAATGGGTTTATTTGAACGAAGTATACGTGATACACGATTCTAACACGACCTCTGCAATCTTTCATATACACAATGAAGGCTGACAGCTGTATGTTATTCTACGATAAAATACAGCTGTTCCATTAATTCCCCGCGTATATTTCATCCGTTGGAAGCGCCACGTTACATGACGTCACTTGGTAAATATACGTCACGAAGACAAACCGAACAGTAATTTTAATGAAATGTTAATTACAACAAAATTGCCATTCTCCAAAACTGTGCACCCCACCGAAATAAACTCATATGCACATGTACATATAACATTAATAAGCATCTTGAACAAGGTGAGAACGTTTGACGTCATACAGCGCAAGCTATATGACGTAAGCAATGACTTAATTGTTTGTCACGTGAAAACTAGTGCATTGAAACGCAGATCTTTGCATACGGGGGCGCCCAATGGAACAGCCTGTAAACATAGCAGCCTGATTACCTTGACCTCCGAAATAATATATAGTGCCCCAACAATAGCGTAAATAATGGGGTAATTGTTGTGTTAGAATCGAAATAATAAATACGGACCTGTATTTTATCGGTGAATAAAATACAGTTAGTCGTTCGGATACGAGAAATTAAATCACTCGCGCTAACGCACTCGCGATTTAATTACTACGCATCCGAACTCCTAACTGTATTTTATTCACCGATAAAACACAGGTACTTATTTATTATTTCTTAATTAAAGAATGATCTGATTTTATAACAAACACATACAAATCATTAGTGCCCGGGTAATTGATCGAGCTAATGCATAATAACCGCCTGTTCATATCACAGTGTAAATCCAACAACCGGACGATCATGGTACATTTAATGGCAATACCAACATTGAAAGACGGGCAATATAACATAATGCAATCATTTCTATTGATTCTAGAAGTACCGGGCCGTTACAAGAAATTCAGGGAATCTAACACCATGCATATTCCTCGTCTGAGCATGAACATATACGACTCTCCATTGACCCGAGAGTTAATATAGGACATCAGACATGACATAACGATAATTACCGGATCGAACACCGCCGAAATACACGCCTGGAAATCCCAGAAGTACGTTGTCGTATACTATTATACTAATGTGATATTTTACATTCAATGAATTATTCAAGATAAGTAAGAGCTATAACTATTCGAAGGTTCGTATCCAGGATTTGAGTTTTGGACGAGTTGGGTAAAGTCCTGAGCGGTGTGCTTGAGAATTCGTGTGGCATGACGGCCTCAACCCACCCCACCACCACCCAGCATTTTTTTTGTTTTCTTACATCTCACATGGCATTTGGAGAATTCAGGTGTATTTTTAGAATATTTTAGTCGTTAACTCCACTGATAAACCACGGCGGATCTGTTTGGCTGGATGGTATGAATGAATTGTGGTGTTTACAACCTGTAACAGGTTTGGTCATATAGGCTGGCATGGGGAATGGCGATGTTCAAAGGATGAAAATAATGGAGACGAATCTGCCTGCTGAATATCATGTAATATATCACCACTCAACTCGATTACCAGACAACTCAAAACCACGGTATTCGGTGTCCATATCATGTTCTCGATAACCAGTCGTCTCAAAACCACGGTATTCAGTGTCCATATCATGTTCTCGATCAACTGTCGACTCAAAACCACGGTATTCAGTGTCCATATCATGTTCTCGATCCCCAGTCGACTCAAAACCACGGTATTCAGTGTCCATATCATGTTCTCGATCCCCAGTCGACTCAAAACCACGGTATTCAGTGTCCATATCATGTTCTCGATCACCAATCGACTCAAAACCACGGTATTCGGTGTCCATATCATTTTCTCGATCACCAATCGACTCAAAACCACGGTATTCAGTGTCCATTTATTGGGTGAATTCCGTCTCAAGTTGGACAAATGTTTTATTATTCTTGTTGGTCAGTCACCCCATATTCTCTAAAAGCAATCTTTTGACAATTTGGGTACTTGAATTGTGTTCTTTTCTGTGTTTAGATATGTAATTCATGCCTAAGAAGGATTTGGACAGAACATAGAGGTTCTAATTTGTGTCTTTGTAAGATTTTGTTTTTATATTCATATATACATGATCATCTTTGTGTTATACGTACATGGCCTATTAATGTCACAACGTTTTTAAGAGGATATAGCCTGGCGGGGATTTCTTTATTTACACAGTCCCCTTTAATTGGGATGATAAAAGGGTAAGAGTGAGGTTTGATACACTATAGAACCTTGTTTAGATCCCAGCGGCCTTTTTGCCACTAGACGACCAAAGTCGTTACCCCAATTGTCAGCACTTTTGTGTTTGTGGTGTCCCATACCTTACTTCTATATTTTCTTGTCATAGTTGCTTCTTTTGAATGCGTGATTTTGGCTGACAGTTTACTGTGACTGCTTCATTTGCTGTTCGATATTTACACTTTCTTCTTGTTTAAAACATTATTCCCCTAGTATGTAATTGAAGCAATAACTAATGGCTTTATTTGTAATACACTACTGAAGTATGTTCTGATTTGATAACACACAATTATAAATCATTAGTGCCCGGGTAATTGATCGAGGTATTTTATTATAACCGCCTGTTCATATCACAGTTTAAATTCAACAACCGGAGAATCATAGCAGAGTTAATGACAATACCAATATTGAAAGACGGGCATTATAACATAATGCATTCATTTCTATTGATTCTACAAGTGCCGGACCGTTACAAGAAATTCAGGGAATATAAACCATGCAGTTTCCTGGTCTGAGCATGAACAGATACGACTCTCCATTGATATTACATCTGACCCGAGAGTTGATATAGGACATCAGACATGACATAATGATAATTACCGGATCGAACACCTCCGAAATTCACGCCTGGAAAGCCCAGAAGTACGTTGTCGTATACTATTATACTAATGTGATATTTTACATTCAATGAATTATTCAAGATAAGTAAGAGCTATAACTATTCCCAGGTTCGGATCCAGGATTTGCGCTTTGTGGAAGTTGGGTGAAATCGTGAGCGGTGGGCTAGAGAGTTCGTGTGGTATGTCCGCCCCATCCAACCCCACCACCACACGGTATTTTTTGGCGCCAGCCGTTTAAGCTGGCTTTTGGCCTCGCAGGAGGTGTGTCTGTGTAAGCCTATCAAAACTCGATTTGAAAGCGATACAGAAATTATGAAAGCTTACAGTGTTTATAAAACTGAATGCTGATTGGCTAAATTTGTCTGACAAGGCCAAAGGAAACTAGTAAAGTCGTTTATAGAGTGTAGTTGTTGATAAATGGTAGAGCGTTAGCTAATTTGTTACGCTGTACTTCAATTGTGACCGGAAAAGATGTAGAAATAAATTATTCTGTTTTCTTGCAAAGTGCGTTAATTTTACATGGTAATTGGTAATGAAACCATATTAAAAAGTACATATCGCCGTGATTTCCTAGTCACGTGATTTTTCAAGATGCCCGGCTCTTCTTCTCTGAAACCACAAGGGTTACAGCTTTGGTATTTTGCGTGTAGCATCATATAGCTATCAAGTTGTACAAATAGTGACCCTCGTGTCAGAATAAGTCCCTCACAGGGGGTCAAAAGTTTTACATAAAAATATTAGGAAATACATTTAAAAATCTTCTTTTTTGAAACCGCAAGGTTAGAGCTTTGATTTTTTGCACGTAGCATCATCTAACAGAGTACACTTTGCCAGTAGATCGATTCAGGCCGTCGTGGGCCTCTTGTTTTCAGGGTTGTGCCCTTTGAATATTTTAACAATTGGCCTACCGTAATGGAAGGCACTAACTTGTTTTGTTCAAATTCCCCACACTGGCACTGTCGTATCAACTTTTATCGCAATACCGATAGAAAACGTTATATTGCTCTACTCTATACCTTACATTTCGCTATTAAAATTATTTCACTTCATGATCATCAATCATTTATACATTGTGCTTCCCAAAACGCGCCGACTATCTTTTTTAAAGATATTTCTTGTTTGTTTTCTTACATGGTATTTGGAGAATTCTAGTGCGTTTTTAGAATATTTTAACCGTTAATTCCACTGATAAACTGAGGTGGATTTGTTTATCTGGAGGGTTTGAATGAATTAGGGTGTTTACAACCTTTAACAGTTTTGGTCATATAGGCTGGCGTGTGGAATGGTGATGAGCAAAGGACGAAAATAATTGAGATGAATCAGCTTGCTGAATATCATGTATTCGATCACCACTCGACTCAAAACTATGGTATTCAGTGCCCATATAATTTCCTCGATCACCACACAAATTAAAACCGCAGTATTCAGTGTCCATATAATTTCCTCGACCACCATACAACTCAAAACCACAGTATTCAGTGTCCATATAATTCTTCCGATCACCACACGACTCAAAAACCACGGTAGGTATTCGGTGTCTGTATCATTTTCTCGATCATCAATCGACTCATAACCAGGGTATTCATTGTCCATATCATGTTTTAAATCAACACTCGACTCAAAACCACGGTATTGGGATTGGGTGGGGTGTGGTGGGGTGAGGTGTGGGTTTGGGTGGGTGGGAATTCCACCTTATGTTGGACAAAATATTCAAATTTGCGGTTTTATTATTCTTGTTGATCAGTCACCCCATATTCTCTAAAAGCAAACTCTAAACAATTTAGGACGTGAATTTTGTTCTTTTCCGTATTTAGATATATAACTCATGCCTAACAAGGATTTGGACATAATATAGAAGGTCTAATGTATGATTTTTTTTTTATATTGATATATACATGATCATCTTTGTGTTATACTTACATGGCCTATTAATGCTGCAAAGTTTGTAAGAGGATATATCCTGGCTGGGATTTCGTTATTTACACTGTCCCCTTTATTTGGGATGACAATAGGGAAAGAGTGAAGTCCGATGCACCATAGAACCGCGTTTAAACCCCAGGGGCCTTTTGCCACTAGACGTTCCAAGGCGGTACGCTATTGTCAGCCCTTTGGTGTTTGTGGTGACCCGTTCTATTTTTCTCTTGTGATTGTTGCTTCTTTTTAATGCATGACAGTTTTCTGTGAATGTTTCATTTGCCGTTCGACTTTTATACTTTATTTGTTAACACTATTCAACTAATATATAATTGAAGCAATAACGAATGGGTTTATTTGAACGGAGTATACGTAATACACGATTAAAGTATGTTCTGATTTTATTAAAACACACATATAAATCATTAGTGCCCGGGTAATTGATCGAGGTATTGCATAATAACCGCCTGTTCATATCACAGTGTAAATCCTAAAACCGGACGATCATGGTACAGTTAATGGCAATACCAATATTGAAAGACGGGCAGTATAAAATAATGCATTCATTTCTATTGATTCTACAAGTGCCGCGCCGTTACAAGAAATTCAGGGAATATAACACCATGCAGTTTCCTGGTCTGAGCATGAAAAGATACGACTCTCCATTGATATTACATCTGACCCGAGAGTTTATAAGGACATCAGGCATGACATAACGATAATTACCGGATCGAACACCGCCGAAATACACGCCTGGATATCCCAGTAGTACGTTGTCGTATACTATTATACTAATGTGATATTTTACATTCAATGAATTATTCAAGATAAGTAAGAGCTATAACTATTCCCATGTTCAGATCCAGGATTCGAGTTTAGGACGAGTTGGGTAAAGTCTTGAGCGGTGTGCTTGAGAATTCGTGTGGCATGACCGCCTCAACCCACCCTACCACCACCCAGCATTTTCTTTGTTTTCTTACATCTTACATGGCATTTGGAGAATTCTGGTGCATTTTAGAATATTTTAGTCGTTAATTTCACTGATAAACTGAGGTGGATTTGTTTATCTGGAGGATTTGAATGAATTAGGGTGTTTACAACCTTTAACAGTTTTGGTCATATAGGCTGGCATGGGGAATGGTGATGTTCAAAGGATGAAAGTAATGGAGACGAATCTGCCTGCTGAATATCATGTAATAGATCACCACTCAACTCGATTACCACACAACTCAAAACCACGGTATTCGGTGTCCATATCATGTTCTCGATCACCAATCGACTCAAAACCACGGTATTCAGTGTCCATTTATTGGGTGAATTCCATCTCAAGTTGGACAAAAGTTTTACTATTCTTGTTGGTCAGTCACCCCATATTCTCTAAAAGCAATCTCTTGACAATTTGGGTACTTGAATTGTGTTCTTTTCTGTGTTTAGAAGGATTTGGACAGAACATAGAAGGTCTAATTTGTGGCTTTGTATGATTTTGTTTTTATATCAATATATACATGATCATCTTTGTGTTATACTTACATGACCTATTAATGCTGCGGGGATTTATTTATTTACACTGTCCCCTTTATTTGGGATGACAATAGGATAAGAGTGAGGTTTGATGCGCCATAGAACCTGGTTTAAACCCCAGCGGCCTTTTTGCCACTAGACGTCCCAAGTCGTTACCCCAATTGTCAGCCCTTTTGTGTTTGTGGTGTCCCATACTTTACTTCCATTTTTTCTTGTGATTCTTTTAATACGTAATTTTGGCTGACAATTTTCTGTGACTGCTTCATTTGCTGTTCGACTTTTACACTTTCTTATTGTTTTAAACATTATTCCCCTATTATGTAATTGGAGCAATAACGAATGGCTTTATTTGCACAAGGTATACGTAATACACGACTGAAGTATGTTCTGATTTGATAACACACAATTATAAATCATTAGTGCCTGGGTAATTGATCGAGCTTTTTTATAATAACCGCCTGTTCATATCACGATTTAAATTCAACAACCGGAGGATCATAGCAGAGTTAATAGGAATACCAATATTGAAAGACGGACAATAGAACATAATACATTCATTTCTATTGATTCTACAAGTGCCGGGCCGTTACAAACACCATGCAGTTTCCTGGTCTGAGCATGAACAGATACGACTCACCATTGATATTACATCTGACCCGAGAGATGATATAGGACATCAGATATGACATAATGATAATTACCGGATCGAACACCGCCGAAACACACCCGTGGAAATCCCAGTAGTACGCCGTTGTATGATATTATACTACTTTGGTATTTTACATTCAATGAATTATTCAGGATAAGTAAGAGGTATAACTATTCCCAAGTGCGGATCCAGGATTTGCGTTTTGTGGAAGTTGGGTGAAATCGTGAGCGGTGGGCTAGAGAGTTCGTGTGTTATGTCCGCCCCATCCAACCCCAGCACCACACGGTATTTTTCGGCGCCGTTTAAGCTGGCTTTTGGCCTCGTAGGAGGTGTGTCTGTGTAAGCCTATCAAAACTCGAGTTGAAAGCGATACAGAAATTATGAAAGCTTGCAGTGTTTATAAAACTGAATGCTGATTGGTTAAATTTGTCTGACAAGGCCAAAGGAAACTAGTAAAGTCGTTTATAGAGTGTAGTTGTTGATAAATGGTATAGCGTTAGCTAATTTGTTACGCTGTACTTCAATTGTGACCGGAAAAGATGAAGAAAGGAATAGAAATAAATTATTCTGTTTTCTTGCAACGTGCGTTAATTTTACATGGTAACTGGTAATGAAACCCTATTAAAAAGTACATATCGCCGTGATTTCCTAGTCACTTGATTTTTCAAGATGCCCGGATCTTCTTCTCTGAAACCACAAGGGCTACAGCTTTGATATTTTGCGTGTAGCATCATATAGTTACCAAGTTGTACAAATGGTGACCCTGGTGTCAGAATAAGCCCCTCACAGGGGGTCAAAAGATTTACATAAAAATATTAGGAAATACATTTAAAAATCTTCTTTTTTGAAACCACAAGGTTAGAGCTTTGATATTTTGCACGTAGCATCATCTAACAGAGACCACTTTGCCAGTATATCGATTCAGGCCCTCGTGGGCCTCTTGTTTTCAGGGTTGTGACCCTTTGAATATTTTAACAATTGGCTTTCCGTTATGGAAGGCACTAACTTGTTATGTTCAAATTCCCCACACTGGCACTGTCGTGTCAACTTTTTATCGCAATACCGATAGAAAACGTTATATTGCTCTACTCTATACCTTACATTTCGCTTTTAAAATTATTTCACTTCATGATCATCAATCATTTATACATTGTGCTTTCCAAAACGCGCCGACTATCTTTTTTAAAGATATTTCTTGTTTGTTTTCTTACATGGTATTTGGAGAATTCTAGTGCGTTTTTAGAATATTTTAGCCGTTAATTCCAGTGATAAACCACGGCGGATCTGTTTGGCTGGATGGTATGAATGAAAATAATGGAGATGAATCAGCTTGCTGAATATCATGTATTCGATCACCACTCAACTCAAAACTATGGTATTCAGTGCCCATATAATTTCCTCGATCACCACACAAATTAAAACCGCAGTATTCAGTGTCCATATAATTTCCTCGACCACCATACAACTCAGAACCACAGTATTCAGTGTCCATATAATTCCCCCGATCACCACACGACTCAAAACCACGGTATTCATTGTCCATATCATGTTTTAGATCAACACTCGACTCAAAACCACGGTATTGGGGTTGGGTGGGGGTGGGGTTGTGGTGGGGTTGTGGTGGGGTGGGGTTTAGGTGTGTGTGTGTTGGGGGGGGGGGGGGGCGGGGAATTCCACCTCATGTTGGACAAAATATTCAAATTTGCTTTTTTATTATTCTTGTTGGTCAGTCACCCCGTATTCTCTAAAAGCAAACTCTTAACAATTTAGGACGTGAATTTTGTTCTTTTCCGTATTTAGATATATAACTCATGCCTAACAAGGATTTGGACAGAACATAGAATGTCTAATGTGTGGCTTGGTATGATTTTGTTTTTATATTCATATATACATGATCATCTTTGTGTTATACTTACATGGCCTATTAATGGTGCAAAGTTTGTAAGAGGATATATCCTGGCGGGGATTTCGTTATTTACACTGTCCCCTTTATTTGGGATGACAATATGGAAAGAGTGAAGTCCGATGCACCATAGAACCGCGTTTAAACCCCAGGGGCCTTTTTCCACTAGACGTTCCAAGGCGGTACGCTATTGTCAGCCCTTTGTGTTTGTGGTGACCCGTTCTATTTTCCTCTTGTGATTGTTGCTTTTTTTAATGCGTGATTTTGGATAACAGTTTTCTGTGAATGCTTCATTTGCCGTTCGACTTTTATACTTTCTTTTTTAACACTATTCAACTAATATATAATTGAAGCAATAACGAATAGGTTTATTTGAACAAAGTATACGCAATACACGCAATACACGATTAAAGTATGTTCTGATTTTATAACAAACACATTGTCGAGTTTAGGGCGAGTTGGGTGAAGTCCTGAGCGGTGTGCTTGAGAATTCGTGTGGCATGACCGCCTCATCCCACCCCACCATCACCCAGCATTTTTTTGTTTTCTTGCATCTAACATGGCATTTTGAGAATTCTGGTGCATTTTTAGAATATTTAAGTCAATAATTCCACTGATAAACTGAGGTGGATCTGGTTATCTTGAGGGTTTGAATGAGTTAGGGTGTTTACAACCTTTAACAGTTTAAGTCATATAGGCTGGCATGGGGGAATGGTGATGTTCAAAGGATGAAAATAACGGAGACGAATCTGCCTGCTGAATATCATGTAATAGATCACCACTCAACTCGATTACCACACAACTCAAAACCACGGTATTCGGTGTCCAGATCATTTACTCGATCACCAGTCGACTCAAAACCACGGTATTCAGTGTCCATGTATTGGGTGAATTCCAAGTCAAGTTGGACAAAAGATTCAAATTTGCGTTTTTATTATTCGTGTTGGTCAGTCACCCCATATTCTCTAAAAGCAATCCCTTAACAATTTGGGTACGAGGATTTGGACAGAACATAGAAGGTCTAATGTGTGGCTTTGTATGATTTTGTTTTTATATTCATATATACATGATCATCTTTGTGTTATACTTTTATGACCTATTAATGCTGCAACGTTTGTAAGAGGATATAGCCTGGCGGGGATTTCTTTATTTACACTGTCCCCCTTATTTGGGATGACAATAGGGTAAGAGTGAGGCCTGATGAACCATAGAACCGGGTTTAAACACAAGCGGCCTCCTTCCCACTAGACGCTCCAAGGCGGTACCCCTATTGTCAGCCCTTTTGTGTTTGTGGTGTCCCATACTTTGCTTCTATTTTCCCTTGAGATTGTTCCTTCTTTTGAATGCGTGATTTTGGCTGACAGTTTTCTGTGACTGCTTCATTTGCCGTTCGACTTTTACACTTTCTTTTTGTTTTAAACATTATCCCCCTAATATGTAATTAAAGCAATAACGAATGGCTTTATTTGCACAAGGTATATGTAATACACGATTGAAGTATGTTCTGATTTGATAACACACAATTATAAATCATTAGTGCCCGAGTAATTGATCGAGCTATTTTATAATAAGCGCCTGTTCATATTACAGTTTAAATTCAACAACCGGAGGATCATAGCAGAGTTAATGGCAATACCAATATTGAAAGACGGACAATATAACACACTGCATTCATTTCTATTGATTCTACAAGTGCCGGACCGTTACAAGAAATTCAAGGAATATAACACCATGCATATTCCTGGTCTGAGCATGAAAATATACGACTCTCCATTGATATAACATCTGACCCGAAAGTTGATATAGGACATCATAAATGACATAACGATATTTACCGGATCGAACACCTCCGAAACACACCCATGGAAATCCCAAAAGTACGGCGTTGTATGATATTATACTAATTTGGTATTTTACATTCAATGAATTATTCAGGATAAGTAGGAGGTATAACTATTCCGAAGTGCGGATCCAGGATTCGAGTTTAGTGGGAGTCGGGTGAAGTCGTGAACGGTGTGCTAGAGAGTTTGTGTGGCGTGTCGACTCCACCGCACTAGCTCCTGATGTTTTGCTTTTTGTTTTCTTACAAGGTATTTGTGCATTCTGGTGCATTTTCAGAATATTTCAGTCGTTAATTTCACTGATTTAAGAGGTATAACTATTCCGAGGTTCGGATCCAGGATTTGAGTTTAGGGGCAGTTGGGTGAAATCGTGAGCTCTGGGCTAGGGGATCGTGGGGCATGTCAACTCCACCACACCACGACCCGGTTTTTGATTTTATTTTCTTACATTGTATTTGGAGAATTTCGGCGCATTTTTAGAATGTTTTAGTGGTTTATTCCAGTGATGAACAACTGTAATGATGGGAGGTATAAATGAAGCATGGCATTTACAAACCTTTAACACCGTTGGACATGTCGGGTTGGCATGGGGAATGATGATACCGTTGGTCATGTCGGGTTGGCATGGGGAATGGTGATGAGCAAATAATGACAATAATGGACATGAAACTGATCGTGTTTTCGATCACCACGCAACTCAAAACCACGGTATTCATTATACAGTTAATATGGGAATGATATCTCCACGGTATTCAGTATCTAGTTAATATGAGAATGATATCTCCACGGTAGTCAGTGTCCAGTTAATTATGGGAATGATATCTCCACGGTATTCATCGTCCAGTTATTAAGGGAATGATATCACCACGGTATTCAGTATCCAGTTAATATTGGAATGATATCTCCACGGTAGTCAGTGTCCAGTTAATTATGGGAATGATATCTCCACGGTATTCATCGTCCAGTTATTATGGGAATGATATCTCCACGGTATTCATCGTCCAGTTATTATGGGAATGATATCTCCACGGTATTCATTGTCCAGTTGTTATGAGAATGATATCTCCACGGTATTCATTGTTCAGTTATTATGGAAATGATATCTCCACGGTATTCATTATCAAGTTATTATGGGAATGATATATACACGGTATTCATTGTCCAGTTGTTATGGGAATTATATCTCCACGGTGGTCAGTGTCCAGATATTATGGGAATGATATCTCCACTGTATTCAGTGTCCAGTTATTACGGGAATGATATATACACGGTATTCATTGTCCAGTTATTATGGGAATGATATCTACACGGTATTCATTGTCCAGTTGTTATGGGAATGATATCTCCACGGTAGTCAGTGTCCAGATATTATGGGAATGATATCTCCATGGTATTCATTGTCCAGTTATTATGGGAATGATATCTCCACGATAGTCAGTGTCCAGTTATAATGGGAATGATATCTCCACGGTATTCGTTGTCCAGTTATTATGGGCTTGATATCTCCACGGTATTCATTGTCAAATTGTTATGGAAATGATACGTCCACGGTATTCATTGTCCAGTTATTATGGGAATGATATATCCACGGTATTCATTGTCCAGTTATTATGGGAATGATATCTCCACGGTATTCATTGTCCAGTTATTATGGGAATGATATCTCTACTGTATTCATTGTCCAGTTATTATGGGAATGATATCTCCACGGTATTCATTGTCCAGTTATTATGGGAATGATATATACACGGTATTCATTGTCCAGTTGTTATGGGAATGATATCTCCACGGTAGTCAGTGTCCAGATATTATGGGAATGATATCTCCACGGTATAAAGTGTCCAGTTAATATGGGAATGATATCTCCACGGTAGTTAGTTTCCAGTTATAATGGGAATGACATCTCTACAGTATTCATTGTCCAGTTATTATGGGCTTGATATCTCCACGGTATTCATTGTCCATTTATTATGGAAATTATACCTCCACGGTATTCATTGTCCAGTTATTATGGGAATGATACGTCCACGGTATTCATTGTCCAGTTATTATGGGAATGATATCTCCACGGTATTCATTGTCCAGTTATTATGGGAATGATATCTCCACGGTATTCATTGTCCAGTTATTATATTGTAGTCAATATCCAGATATTATGGGAATGATATCTCCACGTTAGTCAGTCTCTATATATTATGGGAATGATATCTCCACGGTAGTCAATATCCAGATGTTATGGGAATGATATCTCCACGGTATTCATTGTCCAGTTATTATGGGCTTGATATCTCCACGGTATTCATTGTCCAGTTATTATAGTGTAGTCAATATCCAGATATTATGGGAATGATATCTCCACGGTATTCAGTATCCAGATATTATGGGAATGATATCTCCACGTTAGTCAGTATCTAGATATTATGGGAATGATATCTCCACGGTAGTCAGTATCTAGATATTATGGGAATGATATCTCCACGGTAGTCAATATCCAGATGTTATGGGAATGATATCTCCACGGTATTCATTGTCCAGTTGTTATGGGAATGATATCTCCACGGTAGTCAGTGTCCAGGTATTATGGGAATGATATCTCCACGGTATTCATTGTCCAGTTATTATGGGAATGATATCCCCACGATAGTCAGTGTCCAGTTATAATGGGAATGATATTTCCACGGTATTCATTGTCCAGTAATTAGTATCGGCTTGATATCTCCACGGAATTCATTGTCCAGTTATTATGGAAATGATACCTCCACGGTATTCATTGTCCAGTTATTATAGGAATGATACGTTCGCGGTATTCATTGTCCAGTTATTATGGGAATGATATATCCACGGTATTCATTGTCCAGTTATTATGGGAATGATATCTCCACGGTATTCATTGTACAGTTATTATGGGAATGATATCTCCACGGTATTCATTGTCCAGTTATTATAGTGTAGTCAATATCCAGATATTATGGGAATGATATCTCCACGGTATTCAGTATCTAGATATTATGGGAATGATATCTCCACGTTAGTCAGTATTTAGATATTATGGGAATGATATCTCCACGGTAGTCAGTATCTAGATATTATGGGAATGATATCTCCACGGTAGTCAATATTCAGATATTATGGGAATGATATCTCCACGGTAGTCAGTATCCAGATATTATGGTGATATCCAGTTATTTTGGGAATGATATCTCCAGGGTAGTCAGTATCCAGATAGTTTGAGAATGATATCTCCATGGTAATCAGTGTCCAGTTATTATGGGAATGATATCTCCAGGGTAGTCACTATCCAGACAATCTGGGAATGATTTTTCCAGGGTACTTAGTGTCCAGTTATTATGGGAATGATATTTCATTTTGGACAAAAGATTCAAATTTGCAGTTTTATTATTTTTGTCGGTCAGTTACCTCATATTCTCTAATAAATATGTCCTTAACAGTCCATTTTCTTCTTGTCTGTGATTGGATATATAACCCGTGCATACGAAGAAGTTTGGACAAATGTAAGAAGGTCTATTTGTCACAAATTCAGACTTTTCAAAAAACATGCTTACCGGAAGTGGGGAAAACATTGACTTAAACTTTAAAGGAACAAACGACAAGTTTTGGGTTTCTTTTTAAACTCGCGGCATCCTCGGTATTTTTTCTTTTTAACTTGTATATTTGCCGGTCATTATCAGTAATTCATTGGTGCATTCTAATCAACAATTAGCAACATGCAAAAACAATTTGCTTTGAACTATTTAAATATTATATATTATTAAGAATTAATAATGATTTTCAAATACGCAAGTTTAAAAGGAAAACGTACGAGTGCGTGAATAAACATATACTTTTAATCAGTACATATACATTATTTTATGATCCGGACACATTGATTTGGATAAACGGTTTGGTAGTGTAAATTTGCCGTCAAATAAATACCACGATTGCTGTGTGTCCCTTTAAACCGTCCTATTTTCAATATTTATATAATATTGCACTCACCTCGTTTTTGCAACATTTGAATGGAATGTATAACAGCTGTATTAACCCCTTAACACCTTCTGTCAAGGTCTTTACACCCGCACCTGCAGCGCCACCTAACGTATATCCATTTGTACCGTTTGGGGTTTTAAGGTTTCCTTCAAATTCATCTTCATCCAGAATAGGTAAGGCGTTGTTGGCATAAGGCCCCGATATACTCTTTGCTCTAGGCTGGTCCGTGACAACGGTACTTTTGACACTACCGCCTGACACGTGCACGACACTGCGACGCGCGTGCGAAATCACAACATTATCTCTAACAGGCACTGATACACGTCTTGGACGTTTAACATTTCTGTGATCACTTTCGTGCAGGATGCACGTCTCGCTCTTCCGTCGCAGTTCTGCGCTTTTCACACCATATTGCGGCTGTTTCACGTGCGCGCCACGATGCAATGTTGTCTTAAAGACAACATTCCGGTTGAGGGCGCTGTCACTGCACGAGCCACCGACCAAACCAATGCCCCCGTCGCCTTTCGAGATACACCTCTCGGTATTGAAGTGATACGACGCCTGCTTGGTCATTGTTGCAGCCCCGTGCTGCGGATCCATATCTCGCGGTGGTAAAACTTACCCGTAGCAAGTTAGACTAAAATTAAAGTAAAATAAATTGTTTTACTTTCTCGAACATTGTTCATTCACCAGTTACTAATCCTAATGAACATTGCTGCATAAGGACAGTTCTAAACGTTCATAAGTTGGTAATGCACATGTCACATTTATAAATAGATACTACCGGTTTTCATTAATGAACGTAATATCAGCAGATGTTTTTATTAATAAACGTAATATATACACTGCCTGTTTTTCCTTCTGTTCAAAGCAAAATGTAAGTATAAACACGAGTATATTTGTGAATACACGCAATATCCAACCATTGTTTGTATTAATGAGCAAACTAAACTTGTATAAGTGTTTGTATTAATAATCCAGCAGTTGTTTGTAATCATGACGGCAAGTGTAGCCCATGTATTGATGAACTCCAATATGCAAACGATTGCTTGCATTGATTTACGAAATTGTACAATTAAACTTCATGTTCAACATATGTTTGCAACCGTTTTTGTATTAATGAACGCTGTATCCGACAGTGATTTGTCGTAATTAACGCTGTATTTGTATTAATGAACGGCACTAATGAACGCCACATGTATATCCGACAGTGAATTGTATTAATGAACGCTATATATCCGACAATGGTTTGTATTAATGAACGCCACTAATGAACGCCACAAGTATATCCGACAGTGAAAATGTATTAATGAACGCTATATATCCGACAATGGTTTGTACTAATAAACGTTATATATCCGACATTGGTTTGTATGAATGAACGCTATATATCCGACATTGGTTTGTATTAATGAACGCTATATATCCGACATTGATTTGTTTGAATGAACGCTATATATCCGACATTGGTTTGTTTGAATGAACGCTATATATCCGTCAATGGTTTGTACTAATGAACGCTATATATCCGACATTGGATTGTATGAATGCACGTTATATATCCGACAGTGGTTTTCATTAATGAACGCTATGGTTTTGTATTAATAACTTATGTTTACGAACTCTCTACATAGTTTATGCGTGTTACGAGGCATATCAATCTGATTCGAATTGCAACGTTCTATAAATAACTTTTATGTTTTTTTAGTTTCAGCAATTTCATATTATATTTGTAACATGTTTGAAATATGTGGAAGTATGACAGATTATCTTTTCGTCCCATATATTCACCATATGCAAGAGGACAACTTTGCTCGCATTTAGTTACAACGATCTGCCAATCATTATCAAGGATTCCATTGTGAGATACTCCGGCAGGCTAGACCGGATGGCAAGGGTTAGTTGGAGTTCTTTGCACACCGGATAGTTTGACTTCAAGAATTACTTACTACTGCTTCTTATAGCGTGTCAATCACGAATCATTACCATACAAGTAACAAGTAAGGCATATACACAATAATTGTTACTACTTTGCGGTTTAGCCACAAAGCACGCGTATTTTCAAGGCAAATTGATAACGAACGCTAGATCGTCTTACAAAACAAGTATGGATCCTATTTCTATTAAAGTAAAACAGAAGCACTATGCTGTTTCATTCTTGTGTTACTTTGCAATTTTGTTCTACTTTGCGTTTTTGCCAAACACAAGAAAACTTACACTTATACAAACAACACTATGTTAAAAAAGTCGCAAATGCTAATAAAGTATACACGACATTGGCGATGATCTATTTTCTAACTATTCCTGGCAGTGTGTACGCTTATATTCATGTGATGCGAATCATTGAAGTCGTGCTGTGCATCATTTCAATTCTTTATTCAGCATAAACATCATACAATGTTCATCGCCTATTAATATATGAGTCCGTCAACTGTCAATCCCACATCCTGAATACATATAACATATATAGATTAAATATATTCAGCCTCCGTTCTTTTCTTGCAGGACTTCAGATGATTGTCATCGGAATTATGATAGAAGCAGACGGCAGAAGCAGACGATATATAGTTATTCCCAAGTTTCAAGCAATAGCCATTGGTAAGAAAACAGCCTTGGGGTCGTGTTCTGATTTTATTAAAACACACATATAAATCATTAGTGCATGGGTAATTGATAGAGGTATTGCATAATAACCGTCTGCTCATATCACAGTGTAAATCCTACAACCGGACGATCATGGTACAGTTAATGGCAATACCAATATTGAAAGACGGGCAGTATAACATAATGCATTCATTTCTATTGATTCTACAAGTGCCGCGCCGTTACAAGAAATTCAGGGAATATAACACCATGCAGTTTCCTGGTCTGAGCATGAAAAGATACGACTCTCCATTGATATTACATCTGACCCGAGAGTTTATAAGGACATCAGGCATGACATAACGATAATTATCGGATCGAACACCGCCGAAATACACGCCTGGATATCCCAGAAGTACGTTGTCGTATACTATTATACTAATGTGATATTTTACATTCAATGAATTATTCAAGATAAGTAAGAGCTATAACTATTCCCAGGTTCAGATCCAGGATTCGAGTTTAGGACGAGTTGGGTAAAGTCTTGAGCGGTGTGCTTGAGAATTCGTGTGGCATGACCGCCTCAACCCACCCCACCACCACCCAGCATTTTCTTTGTTTTCTTACATCTTACATGGCATTTGGAGAATTCTGGTGCATTTTAGAATATTTTAGTCCTTAATTTCACTGATAAACTGAGGTGGATTTGTTTATCTAGAGGGTTTGAATGAATTAGGGTGTTTACAACCTTTAACAGTTTTGGTCATATAGGCTGGCATGGGGAATGGTGATGTTCAAAGGATGAAAATAATGGAGACGAATCTGCCTGCTGAATATCATGTAATAGATCACCACTCAACTCGATTACACACAACTCAAAACCACGGTAATCGGTGTCCATATCATGTTCTCGATCACCAATCGACTCAAAACCACGGTATTCAGTGTCCATTTATTGGGTGAATTCCATCTCAAGTTGGACAAAAGTTTTTACTATTCTTGTTGGTCAGTCACCCCATATTCTCTAAAAGCAATCTCTTGACAATTTGAGTACTTGAATTGTGTTCTTTTCTGTGTTTAGATATGTAACTCATGCCTAAGAAGGATTTGGACAGAACATAGAAGGTCTAATTTGTGGCTTTGTATGATTTTGTTTTTATATCCATATATACATGATCATCTTTGTGTTATACTTACATGACCTATTAATGCTGCAACGTTTTTAAGAGGATATAGCCTGGCGGGGATTTCTTTATTTACACTGTCCCCCTTATTTGGGATGACAATAGGGTAAGAGTGAGGTTTGATGCGCCATAGAACCTGGTTTAAATCCCAGCGGCCTTTGTGCCACTAGACGACCCAAGTCGTTACCCCTATTGTCAGCCCTTTTGTGTTTGTGGTGTCCCATACTTTACTTCCATTTTTTCTTGTGATTGTTGCGTCTTTTTAATACGTAATTTTGGCTGACGATTTTATGTGACTGCTTCATTTGCTGTTCGACTTTTACACTTTCTTATCGTTCTAAACATTATTCCCCTATTATATAATTGAAGCAATAACTAATGGCTTTATTTGCAACAAGATTAGGTTATACACGACTGAAGTATGTCCTGATTTGATAACACACAATTATAAATCATTGGTGCCCGGGTAATTGATCGAGCTATTTTATAATAACGGCCTGTTCATATCACGATTTAAATTCAACAACCGGAGGATCATAGCAGAGTTAATGGCAATACCAATATTGAAAGACGGACAATAGAACATAATACATTCATTTCTATTGATTCTGCAAGTGCCGGACCGTTACAAGAAATTCAGGGAATATAACACCATGCAGTTTCCTGGTCTGAGCACGAAAAGATACGACTCTCCATTGATATTACATCTGACCCGAGAGTTGATATAGGACATCAGACATGACATAATGATAATTACCGGATCGAACACCGCCGAAACACACCCGTGGAAATCCCAGAAGTACGCCGTTGTATGATATTATACTAATGTGGTATTTTACGTTCAATGAATTATTCAGGATATGTATGAGGTATAACTATTCCCAAGTGCGGATACAGGATTTGCGCTTAGTGGGAGTTGGGTGAAATCGTGAGCGGTGGGCTAGAGAGTTCGTGTGGTATGTCCGCCCCATCCAACCCCAGCACAACACGGTATTTTTCGGCGCCGTTTAAGCTGGCTTTTGGCCTCGTAGGAGGTGTGTCTGTGTAAGACTATCAAAACTCGAGTTGAAAGCGATACAGAAATTGTGAAAGCTTACAGTGTTTATAAAACTGAATGCTGATTGGTTAAATTTGTCTGACAAGGCCAAAAGAAACTAGTAAAGTCGTTTGTAGAGTGTAGTTGTTGATAAATGGTACAGCGTTAGCTAATTTGTTACGCTGTACTTCAATTGTGACCGGAAAAGATGAAGAAAGGAATAGAAATAAATTATTCTGTTTTCTTGCAACGTGCGTTAATTTTACATGGTAACTGGTAATGAAACCCTATTAAAAAGTACATATCGCCGTGATTTCCTAGTCACTTGATTTTTCAAGATGCCCGGATCTTCTTCTCTGAAACCACAGGGGCTACAGCTTTGATATTTTGCGTGTAGCATCATATAGTTACCAAGTTGTACAAATGGTGACCCTGGTGTCAGAATAAGCCCCTCACAGGGGGTCAAAAGTTTTACATAAAAATATAAGGAAATACATTTAAAAATCTTCTTTTTTGAAACCACAAGGTTAGAGCTTTGATATTTTGCACGTAGCATCATCTAACAGAGACCACTATGCCAGTATATCGATTCAGGCCCTCGTGGGCCTCTTGTTTTCAGGGTTGTGGCCCTTTAAATATTTTGACAATTGGCTTTCCGTTATGGAAGGCACTAACTTGTTTTGTTCAAATTCCCCACACTGGCACTGTCGTGTCAACTTTTATCGCAATACCGATAGAAAACGTTATATTGCTCTACTCTATACCTTACATTTCGCTATTAAAATTATTTCACTTCATGATCATCAATCATTTATACATGGTGCTTTCCAAAACGCGCCGACTATCTTTTTTAAAGATATTTCTTGTTTGTTTTTTTACATGGTATTTGGAGAATTCTAGTGCGTTTTTAGAATATTTTTGCCGTTAATTCCAGTGATAAACCACGGCGGATCTGTTTGGCTGGATGGTAAGAATGAAAATAATGGAGATGAATCAGCTTGCTGAATATCATGTATTCGATCACCACTCAACTCAAAACTATGGTATTCAGTGCCCATATAATTTCCTCGATCACCACACAAATTAAAACCGCAGTATTCAGTGTTCATATAATTTCCTCGACCACCATACAACTCAAAACAACAGTATTCAGTGTCCATATAATTCCCCCGATCACCACACGACTCAAAACAACGGTTTTCATTGTCCATATCATGTTTTAGATCAACACTCGACTCAAAACCACGGTATTGGGGTTGGGGTGGGGGTGGGGTTTGGGGGTGTGTGTGTGGGGGGGGGGGGGGGTGGGGGGGGGGGGCGGGGAATTCCATCTCATGTTTGACAAAATATTCAATTTTGCTTTTTTATTATTCTTGTTGGTCAGTCACCCCATATTCTCTAAAAGCAAACTCTTAACAATTTAGGACGTGAATTTTGTTCTTTTCCGTATTTAGATATATAACTCATGCCTAACAAGGATTTGGACAGAACATAGAATGTCCAATGTGTGGCTTGGTATGATTTTGTTTTTATATTCATATATACATGATCATCTTTGTGTTATACTTACATGGCCTATTAATGCTGCAAAGTTTGTAAGAGGATATATCCTGGCGGGGATTTCGTTATTTACACAGTCCCCTTTATTTGGGATGACAATAGGGAAAGAGTGAGATCCGATGCACCATAGAACCGCGTTTAAACCCCAGCGGCCTTTTGCCACTAGTCGTTCCAAGGCGGTACCCTATTGTCAGCCCTTTGGTGTTTGTGGTGACCCGTTCTATTTTCCTCTTGTGATTGTTGCTTTTTTTAATGCGTGATTTTGGCTGACAGTTTTCTGTGAATGCTTCATTTGCCGTTCGACTTTTATACTTTCTTTTTTAACACTATTCAACTAATATATAATTGAAGCAATAACGAATGGGTTTATTTGAACAAAGTATACGCAATACACGCAATACACGATTAAAGTATGTTCTGATTTTATAACAAACACATTGTCGAGTTTAGGGCGAGTTGGGTGAAGTCCTGAGCGGTGTGCTTGAGAATTCGTGTGGCATGACCGCCTCATCCCAACCCACCATCACCCATCATTTTTTTGTTTTCTTGCATCTAACATGGCATTTTGAGAATTCTGGTGCATTTTTAGAATATTTTAGTCAATAATTCCACTGATAAACTGAGGTGGATCTGGTTATCTTGAGGGTTTGAATGAGTTAGGGTGTTTACAACCTATAACAGTTTAAGTCATATAGGCTGGCATGGGGGAATGGTGATGTTCAAAGGATGAAAATAACGGAGACGAATCTGCCTGCTGAATATCATGTAATAGATCACCACTCAACTCGATTACCACACAACTCAAAACCACGGTATTCGGTGTCCAGATCATTTACTCGATCACCAGTCGACTCAAAACCACGGTATTCAGTGTCCATGTATTGGGTGAATTCCAAGTCAAGTTGGACACAAGATTCAAATTTGCGGTTTTATTATTCGTGTTGGTCAGTCACCCCATATTCTCTAAAAGCAATCCCTTAACAATTTGGGTACGAGGATTTGGGCAGAACATAGAAGGTCTAATGTGTGGCTTTGTATGATTTTGTTTTTATATTCATATATACATGATCATCTTTGTGTTATACTTTTATGACCTATTAATGCTGCAACGTTTGTAAGAGGATATAGCCTGGCGGGGATTTCTTTATTTACACTGTCCCCCTTATTTGGGATGACAATAGGGTAAGAGTGAGGCCTGATGAACCATAGAACCGGGTTTAAACACAAGCGGCCTCCTTCCCACTAGACGCTCCAAGGCGGTACCCCTATTGTCAGCCCTTTTGTGTTTGTTGTGTCCCATACGTTGCTTCTATTTTCCCTTGAGATTGTTCCTTCTTTTGAATGCGTGATTTTTGCTGACAGTTTTCTGTGACTGCTTCATTTGCCGTTCGACTTTTACACTTTCTTTTTGTTTTAAAACATTATCCCCCTAATATGTAATTGAAGCAATAACGAATGGCTTTATTTGCACAAGGTTTATGTAATACACGATTGAAGTATGTTCTGATTTGATAACACACAATTATAAATCATTAGTGCCCGAGTAATTGATCGAACTATTTTATAATAAGCGCCTGTTCATATTACAGTTTAAATTCAACAACCGGAGGATCATAGCAGAGTTAATGGCAATACCAATATTGAAAGACGGACAATATAACACACTGTATTCATTTCTATTGATTCTACAAGTGCCGGACCGTTACAAGAAATTCAAGGAATATAACACCATGCATATTCCTGGTCTGAGCATGAAAATATACGACTCTCCATTGATATAACATCTGACCCGAAAGTTGATATAGGACATCATAAATGACATAACGATATTTACCGGATCGAACACATCCGAAACACACCCGTGGAAATCCCAAAAGTACCACGTTGTATGATATTATACTTATTTGGTATTTTACGTTCAATGAATTATTCAGGATAAGTAGGAGGTATTACTATTCCGAAGTGCGGATCCAGGATTCGAGTTTAGTGGGAGTCGGGTGAAGTCGTTTGCGGTGTGCTAGAGATTTTGTGTGGCGTGTCGACTCCTCCGCACTACCTCCTGATGTTTTGCATTTTGTTTTCTAACAAGGTATTTGTGAATTCTGGTGCGTTTTCTGAATATTTCAGTCGTTAATTTCACTGATTTAAGAGGTATAAGTATTCCGAGGTTCGGATCCAGGATTTGAGTTTAGGGGCAGTTGGGTGAAATCGTGAGCTCTGGGCTAGGGGATCGCGGGGCATGTCAACTCCACCACACCACGACCCGGTTTTTGATTTTATTTTCTTACATTGTATTTGGAGAATTTTGGCGCATTTTTAGAATGTTTTAGTGGTTTATTCCAGTGATGAACAACTGTAGAGATCGGAGGTATAAATGAAGCATGGCATTTACAAACCTTTAACACCGTTGGTCATGTCGGGTTGGCATGGGGAATGATGATACCGTTGGTCATGTCGGGTTGGCATGGGATATGATGACACCGTTGGTCATGTCGGGTTGGCATGGGGAATGGTGATGAGCAAATAATGACAATAATGAACATGAAACTGATCGTGTTTTCGATCACCACGCAACTCAAAACCACGGTATTCATTATACAGTTAATATTGGAATGATATCTCCACGGTATTCAGTATCCAGTTAATATGGGAATGATATCTCCACGGTAGTCAGTGTCCAGTTAATTATGGGAATGATATCTCCACGGTATTCATTGTCCAGTTATTATGGGAATGATATCACCACGGTATTCAGTATCATGTTAATATGGGAATGATATCTCCACGGTAGTCAGTGTCCAGTTAATTATGGGAATGATTTCTCCACGGTATTCATCGTCCAGTTATTATGGGAATGATATCTCCACGGTATTCATCGTCCAGTTATTATGGGAATGATATCTCCACGGTATTCATTGTCCAGTTGATATGGGAATGAAATCTCCACGGTATTCATTGTCCAGTTATTATGGGAATGATATCTCCACGGTATTCATTATTCAGTTATTATGGGAATGATATATACACGGTATTTATTGTCCAGTTGTTATGGGAATTATATCTCCACGGTAGTCAGTGTCCAGATATTATGGGAATGATATCTCCATTGCATTCAGTGTCCAGTTATTATGGGAATGATATACACACGGTATTCATTGTCCAGTTATTATGGGAATGAAATCTCCACGGTATTCATTGTCCAGTTGTTATGGGAATGATATCTCCACGGTAGTCAGTGTCAAGATATTATGGGAATGATATCTCCACGGTATTTATTGTCCAGTTATTATGGGCATAATATCTCCACGATAGTCAGTGTCCAGTTATAATGGGAATGATATCTCCACGGTATTCATTGTCCAGTTATTATGGGAATGAAATCTCCACGGTATTCATTGTCCAGTTATTATGGGAATGAAATCTCCACGGTATTCATTGTCCAGTTATTATGGAACTGATACCTCTACGATATTCATTGTCCAGTTATTATGGGAATGAAATCTCCACGGTATTCATTGTCCAGTTATTATGGGAATGAAATCTCCACGGTATTCATTGTCCAGTTATTATGGGAATGATACTTCCACGGTATTCATTGTCCAGTTATTATGGGAATGATATATCCACGGTATTCATTGTCCAGTTATTATGGGAATGATATCTCCACGGTATTCATTGTCCAGTTATTATGGGAATGATATCTCCACGGTATTCATTGTCCAGTTATTATGGGAATGATATATCCACGGTAGTCATTGTCCAGATGTTATGGGAATGATATCTCCACGGTAGTCAGTGTCCAGATATTATGGGAATGATATCTCCACGGTATTCAGTGTCCAGTTATTATGGGAATGATATCTCCACGGTATTCAGTGTCCAGTTATTATGGGAATGATATCTCCACGGTAGTCAGTGTCCAGTTAAAATGGGAATGACATCTCTACAGTATTCATTGTCCAGTTATTATGGGCTTGATATCTCCACGGTATTCATTGTCCAGTTATTATGGGAATGATACGTCCACGGTATTCATTGTCCAGTTATTATGGGAATGATATCTCCACGGTATTCATTGTCCAGTTAATATGGGAATGATATCTCCACGGTATGCATTGTCCAGTTATTATAGTGTAGTCAATATCCAGATATTATGGGAATGATATCTCCACGGTAGTCAGTGTCCAGATATTATGGGAATGATATCTCCACGGTATTTATTGTCCAGTTATTATGGGCATGATATCTCCACGATAGTCAGTGTCCAGTTATAATGGGAATGATATCCCCACGGTATTCATTGTCCAGTTGTTATGGGAATGATATCCCCACGATAGTCAGTGTCCATTTATAATGGGAATGATATTTCCACGGTATTCATTGTCCAGTTATTATGGGCTTGATATCTCCACGGTATTCATTGTCCATTTATTATGGAAATGATACCTCCACGGTATTCATCGTCCAGTTATTATGGGAATGATATCTCCACGGTATTCATCGTCCAGTTATTATGGGAATGATATCTCCACGGTATTCATTGTCCAGTTGTTATGGGAATGAAATCTCCACGGTATTCATTGTCCAGTTATTATGGGAATGATATCTCCACGGTATTCATTATTCAGTTATTATGGGAATGATATATACACGGTATTTATTGTCCAGTTGTTATGGGAATTATATCTCCACGGTAGTCAGTGTCCAGATATTATGGGAATGATATCTCCATTGCATTCAGTGTCCAGTTATTATGGGAATGATATACACACGGTATTCATTGTCCAGTTATTATGGGAATGAAATCTCCACGGTATTCATTGTCCAGTTGTTATGGGAATGATATCTCCACGGTAGTCAGTGTCAAGATATTATGGGAATGATATCTCCACGGTATTTATTGTCCAGTTATTATGGGAATGATATCTCCACGGTAGTCAGTGTCAAGATATTATGGGAATGATATCTCCACGGTATTTATTGTCCAGTTATTATGGGAATGATATCTCCACGATAGTCAGTGTCCAGTTATAATGGGAATGATATCTCCACGGTATTCATCGTCCAGTTATTATGGGAATGAAATCTCCACGGTATTCATTGTCCAGTTATTATGGGAATGATACTTCCACGGTATTCATTGTCCAGTTGTTATGGGAATGAAATCTCCACGGTATTCATTGTCCAGTTATTATGGGAATGATACTTCCACGGTATTCATTGTCCAGTTATTATGGGAATGATATATCCACGGTATTAATTGTCCAGTTATTATGGGAATGATATCTCCACGGTATTCATTGTCCAGTTATTATGGGAATGATATCTCCACGGTATTCATTGTCCAGTTATTATGGGAATGATATATCCACGGTATTCATTGTCCAGATGTTATGGGAATGATATCTCCACGGTAGTCAGTGTCCAGATATTATGGGAATGATATCTCCACGGTATTCAGTGTCCAGTTATTATGGGAATGATATCTCCACGGTATTCAGTGTCCAGTTATTATGGGAATGATATCTCCACGGTAGTCAGTGTCCAGTTAAAATGGGAATGACATCTCTACAGTATTCATTGTCCAGTTATTATGGGCTTGATATCTCCACGGTATTCATTGTCCAGTTATTATGGGAATGATACGTCCACGGTATTCATTGTCCAGTTATTATGGGAATGATATCTCCACGGTATTCATTGTCCAGTTAATATGGGAATGATATCTCCACGGTATGCATTGTCCAGTTATTATAGTGTAGTCAATATCCAGATATTATGGGAATGATATCTCCACGGTAGTCAGTGTCCAGATATTATGGGAATGATATCTCCACGGTATTTATTGTCCAGTTATTATGGGAATGATATCTCCACGATAGTCAGTGTCCAGTTATAATGGGAATGATATCCCCACGGTATTCATTGTCCAGTTGTTATGGGAATGATATCTCCACGGTAGTCAGTGTCCAGGTATTATGGGAATGATATCTCCACGGTATTCATTGTCCAGTTATTATGTGAATGATATCCCCACGATAGTCAGTGTCCATTTATAATGGGAATGATATTTCCACGGTATTCATTGTCCAGTTATTATGGGCTTGATATCTCCACGGTATTCATTGTCCATTTATTATGGAAATGATACCTCCACGGTATTCATTGTCCAGTTATTATGGGAATGATACGTTCGCGGTATTCATTGGCCAGTTATTATGGGAATGATATATCCACGGTATTCATTGTCCAGTTATTATGGGAATGATATCTCCACGGTATTCATTGTCCAGTTATTATGGGAATGATATCTCCACGGTATTCATTGTCCAGTTATTATAGTGTAGTCAATATCCAGATATTATGGGAATGATATCTCCACGTTAGTCAGTATCTAGATATTATGGGAATGATATCTCCACGGTAGTCAGTATCTAGATATTATGGGAATGATATCTCCACGGTAGTCAATATCCAGATATTATGGGAATGATATCTCCACGGTAGTCAGTATCCAGATATTATGGAGATATCCAGTTATTATGGGAATGATATCTCCAGGGTAGTCAGTATCCAGACAGTTTGAGAATGATATCTCCATGGTAATCAGTGTCCAGTTATTATAGGAATGATATCTCCAGGGTAGTCACTATCCAGACAGTTTGGGAATGATATTTCCAGGGTAATTAGTGTCCAGTTATTATGGGAATGATATTTCATTTTGGACAAAAGATTCAAATTTGCAGTTTTATTATTTTTGTCGGTCAGTTACCTCATATTCTCTAATAACATATGTCCTTAACAGTCCATTTTCTTCTTGTCTGTGATTGGATATATAACCCGTGCATACGAAGAAGTTTGGACAAAAGTTAGAAGGTATATTTGTCACAAATTCAGACTTTTAAAAAAACATGCTTACCGGAAGTGGGGAAAACATTGACTTAAACTTTAAAGGAACAAACGACAAGTTTTGGGTTTCTTTTTAAACTCGTGGCATCCTCGGTGTTTTTCTTTTTAACTTGTATATTTGCCAGTCATTATCAGTAATTCATTGGTGCATTCTAATCAACAATTAGCAACATGCAAAAACAATTTGCTTTGAACTATTTAAATATAATATTTTATTAAGAATTAATAATGATTTTCAAATACGCAAGTTAAAAAGGAAAACGTACGAGTGCGTGAATAAACATATACTTTTAATCAGCACATATACATTATTTTATGATCCGGACACATGGATTTGGATAAACGATTTGGTAGTGTAAATTTGCCGTCAAATAAATACCACGATTGCTGTGTGTCCCTTTAAACCGTCCTATTTTCAATATTTATATAATATTGCACTCACCTCGTTTTTGCAACATTTGAATGGAATGTATAATAGCTGTATCAACCCCTTAACACCTTCTGTCAAGGTCTTTACACCCGCACCTGCAGCGCCGCCTAACGTATATCCATTTGTACCGTTTGGGGTTTTAAGGTTTCCTTCAAATTCATCTTCATCCAGAATAGGTAAGGCGTTGTTGGCATAAGGCCCCGATATACTCTTTGCTCTAGGCTGGTCCGTGACAACGGTACTTTTGACACTACCGCCTGACACGTGCACGACACTGCGACGCGCGTGCGAAATCACAACATTATCTCTAACAGGCACTGATACACGTCTTGGACGTTTAACATTTCTGTGATCACTTTCGTGCAGGATGCACGTCTCGCTCTTCCGTCGCAGTTCTGCGCTTTTGACACCATATTGCGGCTGTTTCACGTGCGCGCCACGATGCAATGTTGTCTTAAAGACAACATTCCGGTTGAGGGCGCTGTCACTGCACGAGCCACCGACCAAACCAATGCCCCCGTCGCCTTTCGAGATACACCTCTCGGTATTGAAGTGATACGACGCCTGCTTGGTCATTGTTGCAGCCCCGTGCTGCGGATCCATATCTCGCGGTGGTAAAACTTACCCGTAGCAAGTTAGACTAAAATTAAAGTAAAATAAATTGTTTTGCTTTCTCGAACATTGTTCATTCACCAGTTACTAATCCTAATGAACATTGCTGCATAAGGACAGTTCTAAACGTTCATAAGTTGGTAATGCACATGTAGATACTACCGGTTTTCATTAATGAACGTAATATCAGCAGATGTTTTTATTAATAAACGTAATATATACACTGTCTGTTTTTCCTTCTGTTCAAAGCAAAATGTAAGTATAAACACGAATATATTTGTGAATACACGCAATATCCAACCATTGTTTGTATTAATGAGCAAACTAAACTTGTATAATTGTTTGTATTAATAATCCAGCAGTTGTTTGTAATCATGACGGAAAGTGTAGCCCATGTATTGACGAACTCCAATATGCAAACGATTGCTTGCATTGATTTACGAAATTGTACAATTAAACTTCATGTTCAACATATGTTTGCAACCGTTTTTGTATTAATGAACGCTGTATCCGACAGTGATTTGTAGTAATTAACGCTGTATTTGTATTAATGAACGCCACTAATGAACGCCACATGTATATCCGACAGTGAATTGTATTAATGAACGCTATATATCCGACAATGGTTTGTATTAATGAACGCCACTAATGAACGCCACATGTATATCCGACAGTGAATTGTATTAATGAACGCTATATATCCGACACTGGTTTGTATGAATGAACGCTATATATCCGACATTGGTTTGTTTGAATGAACGCTATATATCCGACATTGGTTTGTTTGAATGAACGCTATATATCCGACAATGGTTTGTACTAATGAACGCTATATATCCGACATTGGATTGTATGAATGCACGTTATATATCCGACAGTGGTTTTCATTAATGAACGCTATGGTTTTGTATTACTAACTTATGTTTACGAACTCTCTACATAGTATATGCGTGTTACGAGTCATATCAATCTGATTCGAATTGCAACGTTCTATAAATAACTTTTATGTTTTTTTAGTTTCAGCAATTTCGTATTATATTTGTAACATGTTTAAATTGCATTTTACAATATAAATACTACATTAATACAGCATCTCGTTGAACTGACACATATGCGATTCCAGCGTTATACCGTAGTAAACATCGTCCAATAACTTCACCCTATGTAAGTATGACAGATTATCTTTTCGTCCCATATATTCACTATATGCAAGAGGACAACTTTCCTCGCATTTAGTTACAACGATCTGCCAATCTTTATCAAGGATTCCATTGTGAGATACTTCGACAGGCTAGACCGGATGGCAAGGGTTAGTTGGAGTTCTTTGCACACCGGATAGTTTGACTTCAAGAATTACTTACTACTGCTTCTTATAGCGTGTCAGTCACAAATCATTACCATACAATTAACAAGTAAGGCATATACGCAATAAGTGTTACTACTTTGCGGTTTAGCCACAAAGCACGCGTATTTTCAAGGCAAATTGATAACGAACGCTAGATCGTCTTACAAAACAAGTATGGATCCTATTTCTATTAAAGTAAAACAGAAGCACTGTGCTGTTTCATTTTTGTGTAACTTTGCAATTTTGTTCTTCTTTGCGTTTTTGCCAAACACAAGAAAACTTACACTTATACAAACAACACTATGTTAAAAAAGTCGCAAATGCTAATAAAGTATACACGACATTGGCGATGATCTATTTTCTAACTATTCCTGGCAGTGTGTACGCTTATATTCATGTGATGCGAATCACTGAAGTCGTGCTGTGCATCATTTCAATTCTTTATACAGCATAAACATCATACAATGTTCATCGCCTATTAATATATGAGTCCGTCAACTGTCAATCCCACATCCTGAATACATATAACATATATAGATTAAATATATTCAGACTCCGTTCTTTTCTAGCAGGACTTCAGATGATTGTCATCGGAATTATGATAGAAGCAGACGGCAGAAGCAGACGATATATAGTTATTCCCAAGTTTCAAGCAATAGCCATTGGTAAGAAAACAGCCTTGGGGTCGTGGGGCACTACAGTCTTTAGGAGAGGCCCCGACATCATATGAAACAGTTTTTAACGAGACATAAAGTCAGCTCCGGAAAGTGCTATCAATAGTGCAATAGAACCCTTATGTTTTTTGCAGCTCCGGATGTATGTCCCGTGTTTTTGAAAGTTCAATGTGAAGGTTTGTGATCCGTCTCTCCGCTATCCCCAGTTGAATCTGTAATATAACATATCAAAGTTATGCATATTATTAGAAAGTGATATGAACTTTAAAGGGATACACAGCGACCTTGATGTATTTTATTGAAACTCGCGGCGTCCTTTTAGTTTTTCGACAGAACAATCATTCTTAAGAATTATTTGAAGAGTTCAAATTGCTTCTGCACAATACTCGTACACAGCAAAATGTCAATGTTCTAATCGCACAAGAAGTATACGGTTTCTTCAAACTTCAAGTTCAACTCGCATGTATGTTGGGCTTATATTTTGGATATTTATTTTGGGCACAAATACTGTTGTAGAGGTGGCTTGTGTGTGCGTTATAAGATATATCTTGTCTATTCGATTTCATTCAAAGAATGATCTATTTTAGATTTATTGAGACAAACAGTTTTTTTAAAAATGTTGAATTTACGAAAAGAAGGTAACGTAATAAATTTCCAATGATCATGAAATAAACGAACGAAAATAAGCCAGAACCCCACACAGCAAGTCAATGCCAAGTTATAGAAATCGATGGTATCCGGTATGAATTTAATATCCATGTCGGTAAAGAGGCAATATTGGCGTAATCATGTTCCAACAAAGATGCCTTTCAAAGACGAACATCCCCAGTGCTCAACATCAGCAGTGTTTAAACACGCATGTAAATAATTTGATTTGTTTGAATGGTGTTTACGTCATTTTGGCACATGCTAGGTCACATATGAAGGTCGATTTTTTCTGAGGTTTAGGCAGAAAAAAACATTTCTTTTCTAGGTAGAACCAGTACTGTATACCTCCCGCCATAAACAAGAATCGACACGTTCTCACTTGACAAGTCGAGCTCCCAGTGGGATTCGAATTCGCAGCGGTGAGAGGCGAGAAAGTTTTGTACATTATAGGTTTTGCTATAAGCCATGACATTTTGCAACATAAATTGCTTATACAAAATAACAAATAAGCAGTATTTGCTTATTAATTGATTCACAATACTCAACCGTTTATTAATAAAAAAAAAGAAGAAAAAAACAACAAAAAAAACAGAACACTGTACACCAGGATTGGTATTTTTTTTTAATTGTTAAAATACATTATTACTGTATTATATTGATAAAAATAACATAAATGAGCAATAAACCACATACAGAAATTACACTTATTTCATCAAATATAAGACCCGAAGAAGGTATGGCCTAACTATGGTTACGCGTCAGGGTAGATTTCACCAAGGTGAACCGCGTTTAAGCCCAAACGCCTAATATACACCATACTCTGCAATAACTTATATACTCAAATATTGTATTTTAAACTTACTAGTTTTGCAACAACTCTATATTCAAAGTGTGTAGAAACAACAGTGTACCACCGCGAGTTTGTAGCCGTGTGCCTCTTTAAAAGCGGTATACATCAGTGTTTTTTTCAAGAAGAAGCCACAATTTTAAAAAAATGTTCTAATTCATGTTAAAATTATACATCAATTAAAATACCATTGGGGGTTATTCATCATGCTGATCTTGAATGGAGTCGGAAGTAAAAGTGTTTAATTAACCCTGTTGCGCAACTTAGAACAGCATGTATTTTCTTGTAAATAATGAGGCATTTTCAGGTTCATTCACCCTGTTGTGGCATTTAAGAATAGAAACTATCATAATTTGTCAGTTTTAAGTCGGACCCATACACCCACCCCCACGAAAAAACTTGATATATCTCTTTTAAATAGCCCGTTGGCGGGCATTTGTTGATTTACATATATACATAGTTTATATTGCTACCATTTCATCCCTTATTTGTAGATAGTTTTATTTTTATACGTTTACATTATTTTTAATTACTACTTCATTCCTTCATGATTCATCGGTTTTTGCGCACAATATGACCTATTTATGTGTCGACGTGCCGTAAAACACCATTCATTCATTCATTCTCTTTTAAACAAATAATATTGCGTCTCTTTGCAAATTATGCTTATGACAATCAGTTATTTCCCTTTTATTCATGGTAATAATAGTAGTTGTTTTATCATGTCATTACGTTTGCGACGTAGCCGATTCCAACCCGTCCGTGCAAATTAATATTAACGATTACAAAAAATGTAAGCTATATATAAAGCAACTCTAACGGTGCGCCGCGAGTTTTAAACACATCAAGATTGGCATGTGTCTCTTTAAACCTGCTTGCATATACATATAAAATATATATTTACACATATTATTGGTGCAATATAATATGCAAGCGCAATATGCCTTAAACAATGAAACAATTAGGAATAATGCATTTCTAACGGGACACTGCTAGTTTGACAAATATCACGATTGCAGTGTGTCCTTTTAAATGCAATTAATAAATGGCCAAAATGAATTTATTGTTTCTGTTAAAAGAATCGATTCTGTAATCGTTCAGCTAACTTTGTTTATTTATTCCAACACAATCGCGGATATGAAATTACACATCGTCTAGAGACGGTAAATCTCAAAATGAATGGAAATGTTTTACACAATATAGATTTTCTGTTTCGTCTTCGCTTCTATTTCGGCAGGATGTTAATTATATCTGATGAATTTTGCGAGATTCATTTTCACAAGATAATAAATCTATACAAAGAGACAATCTTTGTATGCACTCATTGATGTTGAAATCCGTTTTCTAAATGTTATGCATATAGTTTAAAAGAACACATGCCAATTTTTTATTTTTTAAAGGGACACACATTTATTTTTTAAAGGGACACACGGCAATCTTGAATTATTTATCAAGAGTCCAAATTATCAGCCAGATTTATTAATCTAATATCATTTTGGCTTTAAAACTGCTTGCATATAATTAAATACAATTTAGAATTTTCAGTTTTTCGTGGTTATTCTACCGCAGGTTTTAATATATTACTGGTGCACTGATTCACCAATTAACAATATGTAAAAATAGTTTGCTTTGAACTATTTACAGAATTTTACAGAATCATTAATAATGATTTTAAAATATGCAAATTAGTAGAAAACTAACGGGATGCCGCGAGTTTTAAAAAAAAACTTGCATATCCGTAACAATGTATTGTCTAATTACCAAAATAACGTTTTCATGCGATGCGTTTTGTGCTTACCAGGCGTTTTTTTAATGAAAACATGCATTTTTGACGAAAACATACATTCACGGTAATTTCTATTAATGTAATTCTTCTTTTCATATTTTAAAAGGATATATGGCAGTATTTATCAACCATTGAAGGACACACGCCAATCTTGAAGTACATATCAAGCTTTATATTGACACCTACATTTATTAACAAAGTATCATTTCGACTTTAAACATATGTGCATCTATTAGAAAGAATGACATGTAATACAACGTGAGAGCTTTCATCTTTTTTTTTACCATAGGATTAAATATAGTATTGGTTTGATATAATCAATTTACAAAAACCAAGTAATATGCAAAGATAATTTAAAGGTACGCCGAGAGTTGAAAAAATAACAAGAGTGTCCCTTTAACACCTAAAACAACGCTAATATTGGCTGAATGCGTTTTGGACATGTTTACTGAATAGTGGCCATTGTCCGTGTAGTGTCCATATTAACATTCGAAACAAGTAAGCGATACCATGATTCCACCATAATTCAAATATTGTCGTCTGCCAAAATCATTTACAGAAAATATCTCGTGGATATAAAGCAGACGAAGCAAGGCATTGATGGCGCCAATTTATTCCGTAAATCAGTAAACAACCTTTATTTGGAGATATGTCGAGATGTTATACTCACTTTCTCACTGCCGAATAATTACGATAAGCACATAGCATGAATAATCAGTGATGGGGCACAGCCAGCACATAAATAACCAAAGCGGTAGTCTAGATCATCGGTGATGCTTTTTTTTTTTTTTTTTTTTTTTTTTTAAAACAAATGTTTGTAATTAAAAAAAAAATCAAACGTCGCAGCTGATAAGCCGGGGCATAGCCACGATATAATAATATGTGCCGAGGCATATTCACCGCACATATAATAAGTGCCGGGATAGATAATAAAACCGGATCACGACCATCATGTACATATAATACGTGCCTGGGCACAGTCAAAACATAGACAATCAGTGGTGGTGGGGCGTGGGGAGGGTACGTAAGTGCTGGGACACAGCCATGACATATGTAATAAGTGTCGGGACACAGCCATCACACATATAATAAGATAAAATAAGTGAATTTTGAAGTTGAACAAAGTCAGCAATTCATAGCTTGCACATCCTCAGTTAATTTCCGAGATGTTGAGATATTCAGTAGATGAAAATAAAGGAGTTTACTGTGACTTTATCCTCAATGTCTATATAAAAAATCAAAATATTAGACTATAATTAAATGTATCCATATTGAAGATTTAAAATCAGACAGCACCAAAAGAAGATGCATAGCTGTACATAAAAAATAAAGCTTTTAATATAAGTATCACTACAAATTAGTTTTATAAAGGGCTGAAGTCAGTTGAGCACCAACGATAAACACCGAGTTTATCCCCTACCAGCATTTTATTGATCACTGATTGGTCAAATTATTTTGATGGTTACGATGTAGACAAGACCTATCAATACAGAGTAGTCGGGCTTTCAATGTTTTTTTGTTGTTGTTTTTTTGTTTTGTTTGTTTGAATGAATGAATGGTGTTTTACGTCATTTTTAGCACATGTTAGGCCATACATGACGGTCGATTTTATTGATGAGGCAGACCACCCCATTTTTCCTGGGCAGAACCAGTACTGTAAACCTCCCGCAATCCGTAAGTATCGACCGTTTTATTTATTTATATATTTATTACTGTTGTTGTTGATGTTGTTGTTGTTGTCAAAATGTAATCTATTTAAACAACAAAAAACAAACATGACCGGGCAGAAATCTTCCACAAAACATCGTATTATCTTAAGTTTAAACTTTACTATATATATTTTAAATCGGAATGTATATTTCACCCAGGTATAAAAAAACGTTGAAAATAAAAATAATATATGAAAAAAAGAGAAAAGAATCGACACTTTCTCACTTAAAAGTTGACTTCCCAGTGGGATTCGGACCCGCAGAGCAGGATCCCTATTGTTTTTGGCGTCAGTAAGTCAAAGGTCACAGCGGTGAGAGGCGAGAAGGTTTACAACGCAACGTCGTTAACCCCTCGATCACGGAAGCGCTTTAAGAAAAGCAAACTATATTTCAATAGTTTTCTGCAGATTTAGAAAAATTACACTTACAGACCACAGGGACATTACTCTTTCGTTACCTTCACCTGCATATAACTTCCGGCATTTTCCAAGATGGCCACTACGGCTAAAAATAGTGAAAATCGTTACTTCTCTAGATTATCTTGAAGCATTTTAATTATCTACAGTTACTTATCTTGCCCTTTCATGATAGAAATAACTCCTCCAAAAATGATTTTCATGAAATTTCAGATGGAGCATTCTCGCAATGTCTAGTTGTTATATGACTGGGAGTGTCGAATCTAATGTTGTCGGATGTTATGACCCAGCATTTATTAATATGTCTGTGTATTTTTGTTAAACAAAAATGCATTGAAATATGTTTAAACTAAAGATGGCGACCCTAGCTAAAAATAGGAAAAAACGTTTTCGCTGCTCTTCTATGTTTCTGAAGATTTTTTTGGACTTATTTGAATATCATTGATAAGGCATTACCATGCATAACCGTGCATAACCATGCATAACCGTGCATAACCATGCATAACCGTGCATAACCATGCATAACCGTGCATAACCGTGCATAACCGTAACAATACTGAAAAAAATAAGTATTTTCGCAGTTTACGCATACATACGCAAAACATGTCTGCAGTATAGCAAACCTCTCATACACGCTTGGTATAATCTGATAAGGGGTACCGGGACTACAATATTTCTATGTTGATCGATATACAGTCTGCCGGAAAACTCTACCAGGTCGAGTGATGTTTGCTTATTTGGCAATAAATATTGCAACAAGTGTTCATGATAAATGAAAATTCTGCAGACACTAGAACACTTTGCTAATGAAACGCATATCATGTCAACGATCTAACTGGCAAAGTTTATATTTAAGTAAACGTAAGCAGTTAGACTTCGCTTTGTCGAGATCCTATAATTTATTAAAGAAGTACATATCAGGCAACAAAAAGTTATACTAAATACTGGAAACAGGATCCGTTGATAGCAAAAAACACAAACAAGAGAAAATAGTAGCAGGCTCGTGTTATTGAGTCTGTTCATGAGAGGTAATGTAGGACACAACACTGCTCATGTCCCTTAGCTGTAAAGATCCTAAAGGAACAGTAAGTAATAACACTACTGATTTGTAGTCGAGGTGACTATTTACAGCCGCCACACAGCATTATATAAACGTTAGTGTGAATTTTCAATAAATACCGAAGATGGGATCTACTGGAAGCAACAAACACAAACAAGAGAAAAGTAGCAGACTCTGTTTTATTGAGTCTGTTCATGAGAGGTAATATAAGATGCAACATCTAGCTCTCACGCCCACTAGCACCGGCTTAAGCGGCAGTTGGTATTAATTTGTATACAGGTTAACGGCTCATCTACGAATTTTTTCGGTTATTTTAATAGCCGCCCGCGAGAAAGTTGAAAGAGGGTCCTTTTGCGAGGATTATAATGGATTTTCTCTGGTGCGGCTCTAAATAACCTAAGAAAGACAATAAGTCAATTAAATTATTGTTACCTGATTAAACAATCGACGTTTTATACATGCATAAATTAAAATATTATTTTCTCCGCTTTACTCAACTAAAACACATTGTCAGAGTTATCCTCATCACAAAGTAACGATAGACTGGCTTCCGTCCAAACAAGAATTGTAGACTGCCTACTGTCCAAGCGGGACTGGTTTCCGTCCAAATAATAATTGTAGACTGCCTACTGTCCAAGCGGAACTGGCTTCCGTCCAAATAATAATTGTAGACTGCCTACTGTACAAGCGGGACTGGCTTCCTTCCTCAGAATAACTGTAGACTGATAAGGAAAGTGTTCTGTGAGTGCTAATCTTGTTTTATTAAAAATAGTTTTTAGTGCAGTGTTTCGTTATTATTTGGCTGTAACTGTATTCTAAACATGTTGTTGATGTTTGGAAATGCAGTTTATCATGTTTGTTTGGCAATTTTAGGTATAAATTTGAAAAGTGAAAGTAAAAACGTATAAAATTGCAAGGGTTAAAAATAATGTTGACCTTTGACCCGGTGCTAGTCTACATTTCCTTAGAAGATATTCAACCCACTATTGCCTTTTTGATATTTAATAGCAGATTTGTTGTCTGCATGATGAAGTAAGTTTCCTAGAATACTAACGAGGTTTGAGTTTTGTAACAGGTTGTCAACATCCTCGCTTTACTATGAAATTGGCATGGAAAATCATTTACGCTAATTCTAACCATACTGTAGACTGGCTCCCGTCTAAACGATAGACTGGTTCCCATCCAAATGATAACGCGCTAAAATGATAAAAGCAGACTTGTTCTCGTCAATATGATAGAGGTAGACTAGTTCCCGACCAAACTGTTGATTGACATCCGTCCAATTTGGGCGATTGGTTGAATGGTGTATTACGTCATTTTCAGCACATGTTAGGATCTATATGACTTTCGATTTGTTCGTGGTGGAGGCAAGCCACCCAGCATTTTATGGGTAGAACCAGTACTGTACACCTCCCGATATCCGTAAGAATCGACACGTATCATATACAAGTCGAGCTCCCCTTGGACTCGAACCCGCAGTGGTGATAGGAGAGAAGGTTTCAAACACTTCGTCTTGACCATCTCGGTTACGGAGGCGAATAGTCATATGATTGTCGTATACTATAGGACCCCACTGGAAATAAGCTTTCGAGCGTTATGGGCTATCCTTGCTTTGGTTACAATATTCCTTTGAATGATATTTATTTATTTATTAATCTTATTTCTTCTTTTTATACAATGGAGTAAATGAATATTATACTATTTTAAAAATCAGTGATATTAAACACAACTAAAATGAAACTGGGAAGTGCATGACTATATCTTCTGTGATTTAGCAATAATAAAGCTGTTATTGATAATTTGATAACTTAGAATTTCTGTGATATTTGATAATACTCAGATAGTCAGATTCTTAATCATGTTAATTGTATAAAACTTGTATCTGCAATTATATTCTCAACTTACCAATTGTTTGTTTTAAGTTGTATATGGATCTTAGCACCTGAATACAATTGAATTGAAATGATTTAATTGAACTGATACTGGATACCAGTTTCCGTCCAAATGATTAAGCCAGACTGGCTTCCGCCCAAATGATAAAAAAAGAAAAATATCTATTCAGTTTGATATCTCAAATCTGATAGCTAAACCGGTCTATGTTTGGCGTGGTATTGATTAATTTCTGTGTTAATTTTTGCATTAACTAATCTGGTATTTATACAACATTATGTGATTACGTCCAATTCAAATACAATTTGTCGTTGCAATAATATTATTGCTAACCACCCACATGACAATTTACAGTTTCGTGTCATTTAGAGTGCCGATATTATTCGCCTTTCTGTCAATTACCTCCGTAATGCTTTGAATAACTGTCAGTGAAGAACGTTTACCAATAAAAGACTGTCAAATCAGAATAGATCAAGAGCCTTCATTGAGCATCTCGGTTTAACTTGTTGGACGAAGTAGAAGATCTTACTGCTCCGTCGGTTATAGGTTATAATAGCGTAAATGAGTCTCCATTGCCCTTCCATAGTACAGTTAGATGTTTACAACCTGTTAAAAACTCAAACCTCGTTAGAATTCGGGTAAACTTACTTTATCATGCAAATACACATTTCTGCTATTAAACATCAACAATGAAATAGGGGGTTTAATACCTTCTAAGAAACATTTCTTCAGTTGTATACTAACACCGGGTCAAAGGTCAACACTATTTTTACCCCTTGCAATTTCATACCCTGTCTACTTTCACTTCTCAAATTTATATCAAAAACTGTCAAAAACATGAAGAGCTGCATTTTCAAATATCAACAACATGTCCAGAATACAGTTACAGCCAAAAAATAACAGGAGATTGCACTAAAAAAAGTCTTTAAAGAAAAAAATATTAGCACTCTTTAATACAGAACTACTTTCGACTGCACCAGGCGAGCACATCCTGTTGATTAAGTGTAATTAGACCTATAAAGGGACGTAACCCAAAACCTACAAACGGTGAAAAGAGAAGCACTTCCCCGTTCGTCGAAAGGTGACGTCATCCCAGTTCTTCCGTCGATCAAAAAAGTAATCCAGCGTATTGGTTCTTAATGCCACTTCGTATCCTCGGTCACCGGCCCCATCCATGTTCACGTACAAACTTAAGTCCTATTTCAAGCTTAAAGCTATACAGTCCCTATTTTAACTGGCTATACCTCATAATTATGAATGAGTCACGTGTGAATTAGTTTCAAATCGACGATTTTTCGATATCCGAAAAGTCGGTATATAAGGCAGAAATCGATGCGTACAATTTCACATTTGTATTTAGCCTCAGTACAGGTACTACGCCTTGCACAACAGGTTAGAGAAAGAAACTCCACTTTGCGGCGAATCAAAATTGTGTCTGTGTTGTACTGTCTTGACCTTTCTCGCCCCGTTGAAAATGACAAGCGTTCACCTGGACATGATCAATTTAAAGCCCACCAAGACCATGATCAAACGTGGCCTTTTGAGAGCCTGCTCGATCAGTTTCGATTGGCCCGAGATTACCAGCGTGTTACTGTTGGCCAATGAAAACTAAACGTCACCAAATTGATCTGTCAAAATGCATGTCAAACCTTTGTTCTGCCCTCATTGTTTCTGCTCGGCACCGTGTTATTGTTTTAGATTTATATAACTTCATTTCGTGTCGCGTAGTGAAATAAAACATGACTTTTTCGAAAGAATTGGGTAGCCAGGAAAACGTTGACATTAAAGTGGGTTGGAGCGGTGTGCCTTGATAGACATTGAATACCATAAAATGGTATTCAATGGGTTTTATGGTATTCAATGGGATATGATTTTTTCTCAGTGAAAAAATACCGCAACTGTCACGATTTTCTTTAATAAGCTTTCTGGATGATGAAAATACACATATTAAGATCTTAGAAACTATGAGCTTTTGCAACATTATTTTAGGCAGGCACTGTAGGTAGACGTGAAATATAAACGGGTCCTTTAGGTAGGCACTGTAGGTAGACGTGTAATATAAACGGGTCCTGATTAAAGTACCCCGGGGAAATGTACCACCACTTTCGGTCACGTGTTTTATTAATCCGAGCCTTCGCTGACCTTACCAGCCCTTTTTACGTTTTTGATATTTCATCTGGCTGTGTACATAAATAGCCACAAAAGCCACAAAAGCCACACAAAAAATGACGAGGTCATGATGTACACAAACAATATTAGTAAGTCAAGTCCTATGTACATGTTATGCACCGCGTGTAGGTAGTTACACGCATTTTCCCCAGCCGTGTCAAAATTGATTGACAAGCAGCATCTCACGAGGTGAACCGTCGATCGAGGTCAGTGGGTTCGGAAATGCCTGTGATGTCGCTACCGACTTCGCTTGTCACACAATGGGGAAACTCTAACCTGTTGTGCAAGGCGTAGTAACATCGATAAGTATACGGCTTCAGAATATATGTGATAAAAAAAAAAGTTGCCCTGAACTGGATTTGAACCATAGCCTTGGACTTTTAAGTTTTGAAGGATATACGCTGAACCACTAGACCACGGCTATTTATTGGTATGTTGTAGCAATTTTAACACTAAATAGGCATTAAGTACATAACTAGAGCGCACACACAAACTTATCAAGCGGTAAATAACACTAAATACTGAGAAGTGGATCCTTTGGAAGCACCAAACACAAACAAGAGATAAGAGTAGCAGACTCGGCTTTATTGAGTTTGTTTATGAGGGGTAATGTCAAGTGCAACACCTTTCACGCCTCCTAGCACCGGCTTAAGCGATATTCTACTTTAAAGGCACAAAGATTGGGCTCGATGATCCCAAAGGACCTGTAAGTAATAACACTACTGATTTGTAGTCGGAGCAACGTTTTACGGCCGCCACACAGAACTAAACAAACGCTAGTGTGAATGTCAGTAAATACTGAAAAGTGGATCCCTTGGAAGCAACAAACACAAACAAGAGTAAAAGTAGCAGACTCGATTTTATTGAGTCGTTCATGACGGGTAATGTAGAGTGCAACACCTCTCACACCTCCTAGCATCGGCTTAAGCGATATTCTATTTAAAGGCACAAAAATTGGGCCCGATGATCCCAAATGACCAGTAAGTAATAACACTACTGATTTATAGTCGGGACAATTTTTCACGGCCGCCACACAGCACTAAACAAACGCTAGTGTGAATGTCAAGTCGAGATATGGTTGTTTTGAGGCGAAGTTTCATATTGATATTATACAGTATTACACCAGACAATGTTAATTTACACGCGCGACAAGATAGACTATACATTTATTGATCCATCTTGAGTTGCGTTCAAATATGTTAATTTATTTTGCTTCCTAATAAATGGTAGTGAGTATACTATTTGCTCAAGTAGCGTTATAGTTCGGTGGGTAGAGCACCTGACTTGAAATCAGAAGGTCGTGTTTTCGAGCCCCGAAAGAGGCTAACTTTTTTTCTGTAAAAACTACTGTTACCTGTGTATCGGTACGATATGCACTGGTCGATGTCTATACAATAAATGATTTCAGGACTGAGCCATGTTTGCTCGCTTAAATACGATTTCGACATGAGCTGGAGAACATGAAGTTACAAATAAGGACACGCCCATAAAGAAGAAATCGATTGATATAGAGACTGTGTAGCTTTAAGCTCAAGACTCAAATAGTTATTTTAGCTACTTGTATAACTTGTTTTTAATCAATGTTTTTCTTAGGGAAACTTTCAGGACAGTTTTTATGTTTGCTTATCTCCAGTTGTGTAAAGTTTCAAGTAATTCCAAGTCCATTTAATATGATTTAAAAAATCAATTATTATAGTTTTGAGCTTGAGCATGAAATATGACTTAATTTTATTTGTGAACTTGGGGCCTGGTCTGGGGCCTGGTCTGGGTCCTGGTCTGCTTATGATTTCATCACTACTCTGATGCTACGCTGACCTTACCTTACGCTGATTCAGAACAAAGTAAGTAACACATGAATACAGCCTGGTCAGTCAGAGGCTTGCCACTTCACCGATTGTCAACTAGTAAACGTAAACCTACGTCTCTGTAAGTGAGAAAGAGACGTCACCATATTTCCTCCATCGATCAAGAAGGGAAGTAATCCAACATGTTCGTCTTAATGCCACTACTTAGACTAGAGTACCCGGTCTGCTTCTGATTTCATCATTTCGCTATGCTACGCCGATTCAGCATCGATGTAAGCAAGACATGCACGGATATAGTTTGATCAAGCCGAGACTTGCCACTTCACCAACTGTCAAACATGAAACTTAATCCTACTTTTCTGTAAGTGGGACGTCACCATACTTCTCGATCGATCAAGAAGGGTCGTAATCCAACGTATTCGTTCGTAATGCCACTTCTTATCTTCGGTTACGTGGCCTGATTCTGATTTCTTCACTACGTTATGCTACGCCGATTCAGAACCAAGGTAAGCAAGACATGCACGGATACAGTTTGGTCAGGCTGAGACCTGCCACTTCACCGATCTTCCAGTTCTACTTCTCCGCCAATCAGAAAGTGTATTAAGCCTACTTCCCACCCGCCATTCAGAAAGGAACGTCACCCTACTTCTCCGCCAATAAGAACGTGTATTAAACCTACTTCCCCCCGCCATGCAGAAAGGAAAGTCACCCTACTTCTCCGTCAATCAGAAAGTGTATTAAGCCTACTTCCCCTCGCCATTCAGAAAGGAACGTCACCCTACTTCTCCGTCAGTCAGAAAGAGTATTAAACCTACTTCCCCCCGCCATGCAGAAAGGAACGTCACCCTACTTCTCCGTCAGTCAGAAAGAGTATTAAACCTACTATCACCGCCCTTCGGAAAGGAACGTCACCCTACTTCTCCGTCGATCAGAAAGTGTATTAAGCCTACTTCCCCCGCCCGTCAGTAAGAGACGTCATCTTACACATCCGTCGACAAGAAAGCGACTTAATCATGCTTCCACGCCCTTCAGAAAGGGACTGCACTCTCCGTTGATCAGAAAATGGACTTAATCCTACTTCCCCTGCCCGTCAGAAAGGAACGTCACCCTTCTTCTCCGTCGATCAGAACTAAAGATAATCCTACTTCCTTGTCACAGTATTCTGCATTTCTCCGTCGATAAAGAAGAAACTTATATCTACTTCAACGCCCGTCAAACGGTTACGAACTTCCACTTAAGGGACGTAACTCAACTGCTTTGTCTGTTAGAAGAGAACCTAACCGTCTTAGCCCTTCAGAAGAGGGGTTAAACGAGAGGTCTTTTAATCAGTGACTTATATTCGATAGTAAGAGTGTCTCGATAGCTCATTGGATAAGGTCTTGCGATTTATACTTCCCACCCCCACCCAACACATCGCGTGGTTTCATCCAGTCTTATGGGACTTTCATCCTATAACTCGTCTACCTTTAATATGATGTGCTAACGGGACGTAGAATCCTGTTTTCCATTTCATTACGAAGATTAGGGTTAAGTTGTCTTCCGTTAAAATGAGGCCATATATGTAAATGGCAACCTGACAGTTCAATTTACTGTTTCATTATTTGAGTTTGCACCCTTTGAACTTTATCTATACTGTATTGCGATTTTTGAAGTTTCATTCAGAAGCGGAGAGTTTACCGCATTATTGTATAGGGAATTATATGACAATACATAAGTAAATCAAATACGAGACACAAAGCGTATGTAAAGTTTCGGTCTCACAGCGCTTACGCTATAGTTAGAGAAATAAAGAAAAAAGGGTCAGAAGGAAATCAGGAAATGGCTCTCTTACACACCTCCCAGGTCCATCAATGTAACGAAAACACGGACTTTTTTCTACCTCTCAAAGTTATAGGTCAAGTGTTAATCTCGTTAAAATATTACTGTAGTCAATCTTCGGATAAATACTAGTTGACAATATCCACTGTCACCTTTACTTGTATGCAATATTTAAAGTACACAGATCGCTGAAAACATGTTAGAAAAATGTCTACAACTGTATAATATGTTGAACGAATTAGTTTAGTTATGTAGTCATTGAATGACAAATTATTATCAAAAGGGGGAGGTAAATCTACCAAATATTTAAACATCAAGTTAAACCGTTGTCTAGAGTTAGCTAATCATGGATTTATTACACTTAAGAGTTTTTTTATTTGATACATTTGTCTTTGATAAAATTCAGATTTTTACAAACAAGGTTTCAATCAAATTTCATATTCCAAACCCTAATATAATCATGATTTATAAGACAATGCCTTTAATTGGTTTTGTAGTTCAAACGAAAACACGATGTTTATATATTTAACAATGCACCCTGCACATCTGCGTGTAATGTGAAATTAAATTGCCGCCGATTCAGGCTATCGGCAAACAACTGTTCAGATTATAGCAAATATTTACTTCATCGTTAAACGACAAGACAATCTGGAAAATACGTTTAGGGATAGAGACAGTTAATTGGCATAATTACCACTTAGTAGGTCAGCTTGAATGACTGCCGGCGGTCGCTATTCATAGCAACACAGTGAATATATACAGAGTAAATAGATCTGGTGTAGTAACGAAATTACGTCATCAATATAGTGAACGTGTTGTTTTTGCCATCTAAATTATCAACTATACACCTTTATAGTATTAAAGATAGGGCGATTGACCTTTTAGGAGCATCATTGATAAGCAATTTGTTTCTTTTCATATCACAAAATACTGTCGTGCCTCCGTGGACAAATGAAAGCGACAAGTAGACAACATTGAAGCAGCGAGATGGCCCATTGCCTTTGTACACTCCCTTATGCAGCTTGAATGTATGTCGATAAGCTATACACTACCTGTATTATAAACGGGCTACTTTAGTCAATATTCATAATCAGATGTGCAGTCAAACCTGTTCGCAAAATTTCAACTAGCAAATCGCAGTTGGTAAATTGTCTCACCTTAGATCAATTGAATACCATTTATCCTTTCCGAAGACCTTACTCACACCAAGAGGTTGTTAAATGTAAATTAATGAACAGGTGCTCATTTACCTACAGGTTACTTAGTTTCATTTTGTCTTTGATTTCTCTCTTATCAGTTTCATTTTGTCTTTGAAATATAGTATATCTGTTTCACCACCACTTATGACCCATATAGACATGGTTAGGTATGTTTGGGTATAAGTTCCTGACTAGCCTCAAAACACATTTAGACATGATCTAACGAACAGTCCAAACAGTGTCTGCATCATTATCACGGCTCAGTGCTCAAGTATTTTTCACTAAAGATGGTGACTGGTTCCATGTACCAGCATGTGATCAGATATGCTCCAAAACAGTGTATATCTCTTCTTTTTTAAGAGTGCGCTGCATCGACATTCATACCCGGAAGGGTAACTGATGAACTTCAGATTCAATAGGTGTTACCAGGACTTAAATTGTTAGTTAGGAACTGGATTCTTTAATAAATAGTATTCATCTCTATTTATGTAAATGTGTAAACAGGTTTGACAACATGCACATCATTACTCTATGCTGGTCAGGGTTAGCAGTTGTAGAGTTTCTTACACTTGAAGTCTGTGTAGCAAATACTGCGCCGTGTTTATAAATACATCGGGTGACTCGGTGACTGCCTCCAAAAAGTCCAGACTCTATTGTGCCCATCGCGTCAGGTATACCTTGACGTGTTCGTTGGCGGACGGACTATAAACCTTAGAACTACACACACACACACACACACACACACACACGTGACTGCCTCCACTGCTTTATAGCATCGCGTATAGGCTGCTGGTGTTTAAAAGGACACATGGAAATCTTGAGTTGTATTAACCCTTAACATTTTCCCATTGATTTACTTATCTTGCGTCATTTTGACTTTAAAACTTCTTGCATATAATGTTTTTTTTTTTTTTTTTGAGATTTCACTTTTCTTCACTATTTTACCACATTTTTAAATATATTATTTGTGCAATATTGTAAAAAGTTAGTAATATGTAAAAATAATTTGCTTCGAACTATTCGGATTGAACTTACTATTGAGGATTGAACAAATGCAAGTTAAGAGAAAAATTAACGGGACGCTGTAAATTTTCAAAAAGCCAAGATTGCCGTGTGCCCCTTTAATATCAACCAGATAAACTTTATTTTGATACATTGCCATCTTTACATAGTGCAATTCACTTCACAAAGGTTGTCAACACTTATATATAGTGCTGGATATGTACTGAATAACACATATTTTTTTGGTAATTTTTCACTTTTCAGTTGATAGAAATTATGAAGCTGCGAACTGGTTACTACAGATCTCAGATATTAAGTTAATACCCGTACCATAATCATATATAGATCAATTGAATTGACATCATACAAATAACTTGTTTTCATACAGATACCATATACACGGCGTTGTTACAGATGTCATACATAGAGCTTTATTACATTTATGGTTATTACAGATACCATATTGCGAGCTTCTTAGATTTCCTATCCCGGGCTGCTTTATTAGTCCCCACTTATATACAGCAAGGTCTATTACAGACCTTCTAGTATGCCTCACTATTACTACAGGCGTGCAGTCTCATGCTGCTTTATTAGTCCCCACTTATATACAGCAAGGTTTATTACAGACCTTCTAGTATGCCTCACTATTACTACAGGCGTGCAGTCTCATGCTGCTTTATTAGTCCCCACTTATATATGGGAATGTCTATCGGCACGACGGTCGTGCGGACAAAGAAAACAATCGGCACGACGGTCGTGCGAATAATAGTCCTTATCCGCACGACCGTCGTGCCGATTGTTTTCTTTATCCGCACGACCGTCGTGCCTATTATATTCCTTATCGGCACGACGGTCGTGCGAATAATATTCTTTATCCGCACGACCGTCGCGCCAGTGTATCGATGTGTTGCATTTCATGTAATATTATGTTTACGAGGGACTTAGACCAATAAAATAAAGTTGATTTGATTTATATTATTGTATATAAACCACTCGATTTTGAAACTATTCCAAACAGTGTTTGTTCTTATCAAGTACCTCAAAATAGTTTTAATTTTTGCCCTAATTTGAAGGTTTCACGTGTGTCCCCCACACCCCCACCACCACGACCGTCTTGCCAATAACACCCTCCTCCACCCACCCACAAACACCACGACCACCACCACGACCGTCTTTCCAATAAATAGAGGGTATTTGTTGGTTAAGAGTAAATAGAATATAGGAGAATTTATCGAGAAGTGAGCAAACGTATATAGCACGAGTGAAAACATTTTAGTTTTCCGTATCTGGTATGGTACGACGGCAGTGACCAATACTGGTATCTTAGCCGCGGGTGGTGCGCTTAGTCAGGCAGTTGACAATTTTGGACAGCTGAATTTAAAGCTATATCTGCGCGGACGGCACTATCCTCCACCTGGTTCCTCTCACTAACGTTTCTCACGAAGAATGAATTTGTATAAAAAAATCAAGATTGCCATGTGTCCCTTTAAAACCGCTATCCCGCCAACAACAGGGAACTGTTACAACAAATGTACTTCGTTTCTAAGCCTACTAACGATAAGGTATATGTGTAACTTACATATGTTGCGAATCTGAACTATGTAACTACATTATCAACGCTTTAACCAGACAGGCAAACCACCACTGTCCATCGAATTAAGAGTTAGCAACTCTACATACTTAATTACAGGTATTTAAGTATCCATGAACATATTTTGACATCTTCTCGAACATATGCATTATTTTATAACCTCAACACATGGATAGAGTTTGGAAGAACGGTAGGCGGAATAGCCAAATGTACAATGTAAGAATTCCCATAAGAAAACATTTTCTGTGGCATTTGTTACTTACTAGTGACTTTCTTTGTATTTAATTTTGCATGATTAACAGTGCTAAGTTTCGTGTGTATGACATAATCATGCCAAACTAATACGCATATGCACACTTTACCATTTTACAGCATTAACTTATCTGCATTTGTTGTAAATTGATAAATGAATTAACAACCCCTTTCTTACAATACGAGCTTTCAGCTTCCGCAAGACACTTATTAAAGTAGCTACCCCACCAACAACGACCAAATTTAACAACATGTAAACCTACTGACAACGAGGTGTATAATATAACTTACATATTTTGAGAATCCAAACTTTATAGATTCAATATAAACGGCTTTAACCAGCCAGGCCAAACCGCAAAATTGTCCTGAGTGTCGAATTAAGGATTATCAACTCTAAATTATCATACTTTTATCCATAGATCTACATACTCTGGATTCGAAAGGGAGGATTTCTAAAGTTTATAGTGAGCCCCCGGGAAGAATTCCCCGTTGACTCGGCATTATGTTTGGACTAAAAAGATTTTGAATTTGAATGACTCAGACTCAGAGTCGACCAAAGTGTCTGAATTGTGTTCCAAATATATATAATCATAGCACTGGCGGTTAATTTAACCTAATTTCGCGTGCTATGTTTATGGGTGTGTTTGGTGGTTTTTATGCCGTTTTTTTTTAGCTGGATGTATGTGTGTTTGGGTCCGCAACTGCATTACTTGTTATATACGGTTTGGCCTGGGATGACGGGCCGTGGGGCGATGTGGGATACGCGTACTGCCCTGCTTGTTGCCTGGCCTAGTACCGTATTTATATTAATATCCAGTGGTTATAGGCCTCTGGATTCGAAACATATCGTAAATCCAATTTATCCGTCGAATAATAATTTACCCATGAATACTTGCACGTACATGTAAGTTTTTTTCGCGCATGCTCGTTGCGCCAACTTACGCACCGTCTTACGAATTCATCAAATCTAAGAAACCTAGTATACATATCGTTGTTAATTTATTTGTTTTGGGAAAATTATTTCAGATAGCTGACTATTTCAAAAACAAGTTCAAAGACAATTCTGTGTTCTATACAGTGATTTTGTTTTAGCTTTACTAAAAACGAACTAAATAACAAAACAATAGGTTCGTTTGACCGTATGTTTAATTGCGACAGTGACGTGACTCGGCAAATTGAAAAAAAAATAAATATATACATATCGTTGCAGAATTGTTTATTTTGGGAAACGTTTTTAAGTTAGCTGGCTAATTCAAAGACACGTTAAGAGCTAACTCTTTGTTCTATAAAGTCATGTCTGTTTTAGCACTAAAAACGAACTAAATAACAAAATATCCGTTCGTTTATCCGTAATAATTCGAAACTGCGACATTGACGTGACACGGCAAATTGTTAATATATATATATACATGTATATTCAGATCGTTGCTGATTTGTTTCTTTTGGGAAACGTATTTAAGCTAGCTGAGAGATTATTCTTTATTCTATAAAGTGACTTCTGTTTTAACTTTAACAAACGAAATAAATAAGATGACCGTATGTGAAACTGCGACAATGATCATGTGACTCGGCAAATTGTACATATACATGCATAATGATACATGTAAGTACATAAGTTGGCTGGCTCATTAGGTAACTCAACTTGATTTGGCTCTAGTTGTGTAAATCTTGTTATATTCAGTCACAGATATATTAGGTATGTGGTTCAATATAAACAGGATATTCATTTAGTGGTAGATTGTTCCATTTTGCCTGCCTGGCCTTCTAATTGTGTGTGTGTGTGTATTTCTAAGGATTATAGTCCCACCCGACGATTATAGGCGCAATGTCTGGACTTTTATCTGTGTGTTGTTGTGTGATGTGAAGATATGTCTACTTGAAGCAGCGAACTCAATGGTTTCTTTATAGTGCTGCCACACTGGAATACCACGCCGTAGTAGACATGATACCCCCACCCACCCAGTCACATTATTCTGACACTGGTCAATCAGTCGTAACACTACCCATTATTTGCTCGTCAGGCAAGGGTTACAAGTGACTACTCCATTTTTAAAGTCTTTGGTATGACGCGGTCAGGGGACTCGAACCCACGACCTCCCGAATGCAAGGCAGACGCTATAACCACTACACCACAATGCTTCGGTCTGGCCTTCTAATTCACACCGTTCGGTACCGAATATACAGTACCTTCGACGTGTCTGCGTCGGCATTTGTATTTTGATACAATTCAGTTTGTCACCATGTGTGCCAATAAACAGGATTTTATGACCTCAACACATGGTGAATATTTTGTGTTTTAAAATTTGCTGTTGTTGGCGGGATGTCGGTTTTAATAGAATGTCACTTCGAAGGTCTAGATAGCAAATAATTACGTTGCGACAGCTATTATTATTTTTTCTTATATGCTTTGTCGTCATATAAGGGCTATGCATGTTCTATACATGTCCTCATTTTTTCTTGTATCCCCCTAATAGTTTTGAAGTATTTTGAATTTTAATCTCGTTAATTTATATGCTGATTGGTCAATAAACTTGTTTACTGTTCACACGTAGCTTGTGTGTTTATTTGTTTTGGCATATTTTCACCTAAATATCTATTTTCCGATAACTATGTGTAAAATGAAACTATTTAAACAGAAGACAGCATCAAGTAGGATGATAGGGGATTGATGGGGGCAATTTGGCAAACCTGACTGTCTTTATATCGTCCCAGTTCATATAGATGTCAGCAAGTTCCATCAGCGCACACACACACCCGCACACACACACACACACACACACACACATACGCACACCCTTTCGATCTTATAATGTTTTTATTATGTATACATATGAATTCCGTATGGCATAGTGGCACGTATGTTCTATACATACTGTATAAGTTATTTACATACCATATGAGATATATTCGTATACGGACCTTTCGGAACATACTATACCGGGTTCTTCTTTTCATTCTAAAACACAATTTTACCCATAATTTTACACAATACAACTGTTCACTAAGTATTCTTCTTCTTCTTCTTCTTCCAGGTAAAGAGCTGGGATCTTCATAGATCGTAATTAGCTCTGCGTGACTAGGAATGCTGATGGCGCACAGCTAGTCCAAAAACTATGTACAGTTAAAATTGGTAAAATTATTTACACTGCTGTCTTTGTCAGATCACACCAAGAGGAGTGATCTAAATTCTTCCAGTGAGGGCGAGGAGACCACTGTAGACGGGAGTGTGTTCCAATCTCCACCGTTCTTGGGAAGAATGAATTGTAGTAGGCCTTGTCTGTTATTCTCTCCTGGAAGAATCGGTGCTGTCCTCTTGTACCTGTGTCACTGGCGTGCAAGTACTTCTCCAAGGGGATGTCCACTGTACCGTGCTGTATTCTGTATAACATGGACAGTCGGTTATGTCTTCGTCTGGTCTCGAACGATTCCCAGTTGAGGTCTTTCAGCATCTTAGTGACACATCCTGGGGATTTGCTGGAGTAGTCATTGAAGACATAGCGGGCGGCACGGCGTTGGACCTGCTCTAGTGCTTTGACAGTGGTCTGGTGGTATGGGTCCCAGACAGTGGAGGCATATTCCAGTGTTGGTCTAACCATAGCGGTGTACGAGGCTGCTTTGACCGGAGGCGTGCATTTCTTTAAGTTCCTTCTCAGGAAGCCGATAGTTCGGTTGCCTTTACCAATGGTGTTCTGTATATGCCGGTCCTATGAGAGGTTGTTGCTGATGGTGACTCCCAAGTATTTGCTGGCCGTCCAGTGTGTTGCCGTGGAGTTGGTAATTGGACTGTATGGCCTTCTTTTTGTTGTTGGGCATGATCCTCAGTACTGTGCATTACTGGGGTTAAAACTCATCTGCCAAGTTTCTTCCCAGGTTTCTAAGGCGGTGAGGTCCCTTTGGAGTAGCTGGCTGTCGGTGGAGTGCTCAATGACTTTGTAAAGAAGGCTGTCGTCTGCAAATAATTTAGTTTGGGAGCATCTGATAAACTCTGGTAGGTCATTGATGAAGGCAAGAAACAACAGTATTATATTTGATTTGTTTACATTACGAATTTGTAACTTGGAAACTCTCAACACTTTACATTTCTGTTAACAGTCGTGCCGATAAAGAACAATAATATAGTCGTGCCGATTATTTTCTTTATTACCACGACCGTCGTGCGGATAAAGAAAATAATCGGCACGACGGTCGTGCGGATAATCGGCACGACGGTCGTGCCGATAAAGAAAATAATCGGCACGACGGTCGTGCGGATAAAGAAAATAATCGGCACGACGGTCTTGCGGATAAAGAAAATAATTGGCACGACGGTCGTGCGGATAGCCTCGATCCTTATATATAGCAAGGTCTATTACAGACCTTCTAGTATGCCTCACTATTACTACAGGCGTGCAGTCTCATGCTGCTTTATTAGTCCCCACTTATATACAGCAAGGTCTATTACAGACCTTCTAGTATGCCTCACTAATACTACAGACGTGCAGTCTCATGCTGCTTTATTAGTCCCCACTTATATATAGCAAGGTCTATTACAGACCTTCTAGTATGCCTCACTATTACTACAGACGTGCAGTCTCATGCTGCTTTATTAGTCCCCACTTATATATAGCAAGGTCTATTACAGACCTGCTAGTATGCCTCACTATTACTACAGGCGTGCAGTCCCATGCTGCTTTATTAGTCCCCACTTATATACAGCAAGGTCTATTACAGACCTGCTAGTATGCCTCACTATTACTACAGACGTGCAGTCTCATGCTGCTTTATTAGTCCCCACTTATATACAGCAAGGTCTATTACAGACCTGCTAATATGCCTCACTATTACTACAGGCGTGCAGTCCCATGCTGCTTTATTAGTCCCCACTTATATACAGCAAGGTCTATTACAGACCTGCTAGTATGCCTCACTATTAATACAGGCGTGCAGTCTCATGCTGCTTTATTAGTCCCCACTTATATACAGTAAGGTCTATTACAGACCTGCTAGTATGCCTCACTATTACTACAGACGTGCAGTCCCATGCTGCTTTATTAGTCCCCACTTATATACAGCAAGGTCTATTACAGACCTGCTAGTATGCCTCACTATTACTACAGACGTGCAGTCTCATGCTGCTTTATTAGTCCCCACTTATATATAGCAAGGTCTATTACAGACCTTCTAGTATGCCTCACTATTACTACAGGCGTGCAGTCATATGCTGCTTTATTAGTCCCCACTTATATACAGCAAGGTCTATTACAGACCTGCTAGTATGCCTCACTATTACTACAGACGTGCAGTCCCATGCTGCTTTATTAGTCCCCACTTATATACAGCAAGGTCTATTACAGACCTGCTAGTATGCCTCACTATTACTACAGACGTGCAGTCTCATGCTGCTTTATTAGTCCCCACTTATATACAGCAAGGTCTATTAGAGACCTGCTAGTATGCCTCACTATTACTACAGACGTGCAGTCTCATGCTGCTTTATTAGTCCCCACTTATATATAGCAAGGTCTATTACAGACCTTCTAGTATGCCTCACTATTACTACAGGCGTGCAATCTCATGCTGCTTTATTAGTCCCCACTTATATATAGCAAGGTCTATTACAGACCTGCTAGTATGCCTCACTATTACTACAGATGTGCAGTCTCAAGCTGCTTTATTAGTCCCCACTTATATACAGCAAGGTCTATTACAGACCTGCTATTATGCCTCACTATTACTACAGACGTGCAGTCTCATGCTGCTTTATTAGTCCCCACTTATATACAGCAAGGTCTATTACAGACCTGCTAGTATGCCTCACTATTACTACAGGCGTGCAGTCCCATGCTGCATTATTAGTCCCCACTTATATACAGCAAGGTCTATTACAGACCTGCTAGTATGCCTCACTATTACTACAGACGTGCAGTCTCATGCTGCTTTATTAGTCCCCACTTATATACAGCAAGGTCTATTACAGACCTGCTAGTATGCCTCACTATTACTACAGGCGTGCAGTCTCATGCTGCTTTATTAGTCCCCACTTATATACAGCAAGGTCTATTACAGACCTGCTAGTATGCCTCACTATTACTACAGACGTGCAGTCCCATGCTGCTTTATTAGTCCCCACTTATATACAGCAAGGTCTATTACAGACCTGCTAGTATGCCTCACTATTACTACAGACGTGCAGTCTCATGCTGCTTTATTAGTCCCCACTTATATACAGCAAGGTCTATTAGAGACCTGCTAGTATGCCTCACTATTACTACAGACGTGCAGTCCCATGCTGCTTTATTAGTCCCCACTTATATACAGCAAGGTCTATTACAGACCTGCTAGTATGCCTCACTATTACTACAGGCGTGCAGTCTCATGCTGCTTTATTAGTCCCCACTTATATACAGCAAGGTCTATTAAAGACCTGCTAGTATGCCTCACTATTACTACAGACGTACAGTCCCATGCTGCTTTATTAGTCCCCACTTATATACAGCAAGGTCTATTACAGACCTGCTAGTATGCCTCACTATTACTACAGACGTGCAGTCTCATGCTGCTTTATTAGTCCCCACTTATATACAGCAAGGTCTATTACAGACCTGCTAGTATGCCTCACTATTACTAGAGACGTGCAGTCTCATGCTGCTTTATTAGTCCCCACTTATATACAGCAAGGTCTATTACAGACCTGCTAGTATGCCTCACTATTACTACAGACGTGCAGTCCCATGCTGCTTTATTAGTCCCCACTTATATACAGCAAGGTCTATTACAGACCTGCTAGTATGCCTCACTATTACTACAGACGTGCAGTCTCATGCTGCTTTATTAGTCCCCACTTATATACAGCAAGGTCTATTACAGACCTGCTAGTATGCCTCACTATTACTACAGACGTGCAGTCTCATGCTGCTTTATTAGTCCCCACTTATAAATAGCAAGGTCTATTACAGACCTTCTAGTATGCCTCACTATTACTACAGGCGTGCAGTCTCATGCTGCTTTATTAGTCCCCACTTATATATAGCAAGGTCTATTACAGACCTGCTAGTATGCCTCACTATTACTACAGGCGTGCAGTCTCATGCTGCTTTATTAGTCCCCACTTATATACAGCAAGGTCTATTACAGACCTTCTAGTATGCCTCACTATTACTACAGGCGTGCAGTCTCATGCTGCTTTATTAGTCCCCACTTATATACAGCAAGGTCTATTACATACCTTCTAGTATGCCTCACTATTACTACAGGCGTGCAGTCTCATGCTGCTTTATTAATCCCCACTTATATACAACAAGGTCTATTACAGACTTGCTAGTATGCCTCACTATTACTTCAGACGTGCAGTCCCATGCTGCTTTATTAGTCCCCACTTATATATAGCAAGGTCTATTACAGACGTTCTAGTAAGCCTCACTATTACTACAGACGTGCAGTCTCATGCTGCTTTATTAGTCCCCATTTATATATAGCAAGGTCTATTACAGACCTTCTAGTATGCCTCACTATTACTACAGGCGTGCAGTCTAATGCTGCTTTATTAGTCCCCACTTATATACAGCAAGGTCTATTACAGACCTTCTAGTATGCCTCATTAATACTACAGACGTGCAGTCTCATGCTGCTTTATTAGTCCGCACTTATATATAGCAAGGTCAACGTGCAGTCTCATGCTGCTTTATTAGTCCCCACTTATATATAGCAAGGTCTATTACAGACCTGCTAGTATGCCTCACTATTACTACAGGCGTGCAGTCCCATGCTGCTTTATTAGTCCCCACTTATATACAGCAAGGTCTATTACAGACATGCTAGTATGCCTCACTATTACTACAGACGTGCAGTCTCATGCTGCTTTATTAGTCCCCACTTATATACAGCAAGGTCTATTACAGACCTGCTAGTATGCCTCACTATTACTACAGACGTGCAGTCCCATGCTGCTTTATTAGTCCCCACTTATATACAGCAAGGTCTATTACAGACCTGCTAGTATGCCTCACTATTACTACAGGCGTGCAGTCTCATGCTGCTTTATTAGTCCCCACTTATATACAGCAAGGTCTATTACAGACCTGCTAGTATGCCTCACTATTACTACAGACGTGCAGTCCCATGCTGCTTTATTAGTCCCCACTTATATACAGCAAGGTCTATTACAGACCTGCTAGTATGCCTCACTATTACTACAGACGTGCAGTCTCATGCTGCTTTATTAGTCCCCTCTTATATACAGCAAGGTCTATTACAGACCTGCTAGTATGCCTCACTATTACTACAGACATGCAGTCTCATGCTGCTTTATTAGTCCCCACTTATATATAGCAAGGTCTATTACAGACCTTCTAGTATGCCTCACTATTACTACAGGCGTGCAGTCTCATGCTGCTTTATTAGTCCCCACTTATATACAGCAAGGTCTATTACAGACCTGCTAGTATGCCTCACTATTACTACAGACGTGCAGTCCCATGCTGCTTTATTAGTCCCCACTTATATACAGCAAGGTCTATTACAGACCTGCTAGTATGCCTCACTATTACTACAGACGTGCAGTCTCATGCTGCTTTATTAGTCCCCACTTATATACAGCAAGGTCTATTACAGACCTGCTAGTATGCCTCACTATTACTACAGACGTGCAGTCTCATGCTGCTTTATTAGTCCCCACTTATAAATAGCAAGGTCTATTACACACCTTCTGGTATGCCTCACTATTACTACAGACGTGCAGTCTCATGCTGCTTTATTAGTCCCCACTTATACATAGCAAGGTCTATTACAGACCTTCTAGTATGCCTCACTATTACTACAGGCGTGCAGTCTCATGCTGCTTTATTAGTCTCCACTTATATATAGCAAGGTCTATTACAGACCTGCTAGTATGCCTCACTATTACTACAGGCGTGCAGTCTCATGCTGCTTTATTAGTCCCCACTTATATACAGCAAGGTATATTACAGACCTTCTAGTATGCCTCACTATTACTACAGGCGTGCAGTCTCATGCTGCTTTATTAGTCCCCACTTATATACAACAAGGTCTATTACAGACCTTCTAGTATGCCTCACTATTACTACAGGCGTGCAGTCTCATGCTGCTTTATTAGTCCCCACTTATATACAACAAGGTCTATTACAGACCTGCTAGTATGCCTCACTATTACTACAGACGTGCAGCCCCATGTTGCTTTATTATTCCCCACTTATATATAGCAAGGTCTATTACAGACGTTCTAGTATGCTTCACTATTACCACAGACGTGCAGTCTCATGCTGCTTTATTAGTCCCCACTTATATATAGCAAGGTCTATTACAGACCTGCTAGTATGCCTCACTATTACTACAGACGTGCAGTCTCATGCTGCTTTATTAGTCCCCACTTATAAATAGCAAGGTCTATTACAGACCTTCTAGTATGCCTCACTATTACTACAGACGTGCAGTCTCATGCTGCTTTATTAGTCCCCACTTATAAATAGCAAGGTCTATTACAGACCTTCTAGTATGCCTCACTATTGCTACAGGCGTACAGTCTCATGCTGCTTTATTAGTCTCCACTTATATATAGCAAGGTCTATTACAGACCTGCTAGTATGCCTCACTATTACTACAGGCGTGCAGTCTCATGCTGCTTTATTAGTCCCCACTTATATACAGCAAGGTCTATTACAGACCTTCTAGTATGCCTCACTATTACTACAGGCGTGCAGTCTCATGCTGCTTTATTAGTCCCCACTTATATACAACAAGGTCTATTACAGACCTTCTAGTATGCCTCACTATTACTACAGGCGTGCAGTCTCATGCTGCTTTATTAGTCCCCACTTATATACAACAAGGTCTATTACAGACCTGCTAGTATGCCTCACTATTACTACAGACGTGCAGCCCCATGTTGCTTTATTAGTCCCCACTTATATATAGCAAGGTCTATTACAGACGTTCTAGTATGCTTCACTATTACCACAGACGTGAAGTCTCATGCTGCTTTATTAGTCCCCACTTATATATAGCAAGGTCTATTACAGACCTTCTAGTATGCCTCACTAATACTACAGGCGTGCAGTCTCATGCTGCTTTATTGGTCCCCACTTATATATAGCAAGGTCTATTACAGACCTTCTAGAATGCCTCACTATTACTACAGACGTGAAGTCTCATGCTGCTTTATTAGTCCCCACTTATATATAGCAAGGTCTATTACAGACCTTCTAGAATGCCTCACTATTACTACAGGCGTGCAGTCTCATGCTGCTTTATTAGTCCCCACTTATATATAGCAAGTTATATTACAGACCTTTTAGAATGCCTCACTATTACTACAGACGTGCAGTCTCATGCTGCTTTATTAGTCCCCACTTATATATAGCAAGGTCTATTACAGACCTTCTAGAATGCCTCACTATTACTACAGACGTGCAGTCTCATGCTGCTTTATTAGTCCCCACTTATATATAGCAAGGTCTATTACAGACCTTCTAGAATGCCGCCCTATTACTACAGACGTGCAGCCTCATGCTGCTTTATATCCCCACTTATATATAGCAAGGTCTATTACAGACCTTCTAGAATGCCTCACTATTACTACAGGCGTGCAGTCTCATGCTGCTTTATTAGTCCCCACTTATATACAGCAAGGTCTATTACAGACCTACTAGTATGCCTCACTATTATTACAGACGTGCAGTCTCATGTTGCTTTATTAGTCCCCACTTATATATAGCAAGGTCTATTACAGTCGTTCTAGTATGCCTCACTATTACTACAGGCGTGCAGTCTCATGCTGCTTTATTAGTCCCCACTTATATATAGCAAGGTCTATTACTGACCTTCTAGTATGCCTCACTAATACTACAGGCATGCAGTCTCATGCTGCTTTATTAGTCCCCACTTATATATAGCAAGGTCTATTACAGACCTGCTAGTATGCCTCACTATTACTACAGGCGTGCAGTCCCATGCTGCTTTATTAGTCCCCACTTATATACAGCAAGGTTTATTACAGACATGCTAGTATGCCTCACTATTACTACAGACGTGCAGTCTCATGCTGCTTTATTAGTCGCCACTTATATACCGCAAGGTCTATTACAGACCTGCTAGTATGCCTCACTATTACTACAGACGTGCAGTCCCATGCTGCTTTATTAGTCCCCACTTATATACAGCAAGGTCTATTACAGACCTGCTAGTATGCCTCACTATTACTACAGGCGTGCAGTCTCATGCTGCTTTATTAGTCCCCACTTATATACAGCAAGGTCTATTACAGACCTGCTAGTATGCCTCACTATTACTACAGACGTGCAGTCCCATGCTGCTTTATTAGTCCCCACTTATATACAGCAAGGTCTATTACAGACCTGCTAGTATGCCTCACTATTACTACAGACTTGCAGTCTCATGCTGCTTTATTAGTCCCCTCTTACATACAGCAAGGTCTATTACAGACCTGCTAGTATGCCTCACTATTACTACAGACATGCAGTCTCATGCTGCTTTATTAGTCCCCACTTATATATAGCAAGGTCTATTACAGACCTTCTAGTATGCCTCACTATTACTACAGGCGTGCAGTCACATGCTGCTTTATTAGTCCCCACTTATATACAGCAAGGTCTATTACAGACCTGCTAGTATGCCTCACTATTACTACAGACGTGCAGTCCCATGCTGCTTTATTAGTCCCCACTTATATACAGCAAGGTCTATTACAGACCTGCTAGTATGCCTCACTATTACTACAGACGTGCAGTCTCATGCTGCTTTATTTGTCCCCACTTATATACAGCAAGGTCTATTACAGACCTTCTAGTATGCCTCACTATTACTACAGACATTGCAGTCTCATGCTGCTTTATTAGTCCCCACTTATAAATAGCAAGGTCTATTACAGACCTTCTAGTATGCCTCACTATTACTACAGACGTGCAGTCTCATGCTGCTTTATTAGTCCCCACTTATAAATAGCAAGGTCTATTACAGACCTTCTAGTATGCCTCACTATTACTTCAGGCGTGCAGTCTCATGCTGCTTTATTAGTCTCCACTTATATATAGCAAGGTCTATTACAGACCTGCTAGTATGCCTCACTATTACTACAGGCGTGCAGTCTCATGCTGCTTTATTAGTCCCCACTTATATACAGCAAGGTCTATTACAGACCTTCTAGTATGCCTCACTATTACTACAGGCGTGCAGTCTCATGCTGCTTTATTAGTCCCCACTTATATACAACAAGGTCTATTACAGACCTTCTAGTATGCCTCACTATTACTACAGGCGTGCAGTCTCATGCTGCTTTATTAGTCCCCACTTATATACAACAAGGTCTATTACAGACCTGCTAGTATGCCTCACTATTACTACAGACGTGCAGCCCCATGTTGCTTTATTAGTCCCCACTTATATATAGCAAGGTCTATTACAGACGTTCTAGTATGCTTCACTATTACCACAGACGTGCAGTCTCATGCTGCTTTATTAGTCCCCACTTATATATAGCAAGGTCTATTACAGACCTTCTAGTATGCCTCACTAATACTACAGGCGTGCAGTCTCATGCTGCTTTATTGGTCCCCACTTATATATAGCAAGGTCTATTACAGACCTTCTAGAATGCCTCACTATTACTACAGACGTGCAGTCTCATGCTGCTTTATTAGTCCCCACTTATATATAGCAAGGTCTATTACAGACCTTCTAGAATGCCTCACTATTACTACAGGCGTGCAGTCTCATGCTGCTTTATTAGTCCCCACTTATATATAGCAAGTTATATTACAGACCTTCTAGAATGCCTAACTATTACTACAGACGTGCAGTCTCATGCTGCTTTATTAGTCCCCACTTATATATAGCAAGGTCTATTACAGACCTTCTAGAATGCCTCACTATTACTACAGACGTGCAGTCTCATGCTGCTTTATTAGTCCCCACTTATATATAGCAAGGTCTATTACAGACCTTCTAGAATGCCTCACTATTACTACAGACGTGCAGCCTCATGCTGCTTTATATCCCCACTTATATATAGCAAGGTCTATTACAGACCTTCTAGAATGCCTCACTATTACTACAGGCTTGCAGTCTCATGCTGCTTTATTAGTCCCCACTTATATACAGCAAGGTCTATTACAGACCTGCTAGTATGCCTCACTATTATTACAGACGTGCAGTCCCATGTTGCTTTATTAGTCCCCACTTATATATAGCAAAGTCTATTACAGTCGTTCTAGTATGCCTCACTATTACTACAGGCGTGCAGTCTCATGCTGCTTTATTAGTCCAAACTTATATATAGCAAGGTCTATTACTGACCTTCTAGTATGCCTCACTAATACTACAGGCATGCAGTCTCATGCTGCTTTATTAGTCCCCACTTATATATAGCAAGGTCTATTACAGACCTTCCAGAATGCCTCACTATTACTACAGACGTGCAGTCTCATGGTGCTTTATTAGTCCCAACTTATATATAGCAAGGTCTATTACAGACCTTCTAGAATGCCTCACTATTACTACAGACGTGCTGTCTCATGCTGCTTTATTAGTCCCCACTCATATATAGCAAGGTCTATTACAGACCTGCTAGTATGCCTCACTAATACTACAGGCGTGCAGTCTCATGCTGCTTTATTAGTCCCCACTTATATATAGCAAGGTCTATTACAGACCTTCTAGTATGCCTCACTAATACTACAGGCGTGCAGTCTCATGCTGCTTTATTAGTCCCCACTTATATATAGCAAGGTCTATTACAGACCTTCTAGTATGCCTCACTATTACTACAGACGTGCAGTCTCATGCTGCTTTATTAGTCCCCACTTATATATAGCAAGGTCTATTACAGACCTTCTAGTATGCCTCACTATTACTACAGGCGTGCAGTCTCATGCTGCTTTATTAGTCCCCACTTATATATAGCAAGGTATATTACAGACGTTCTAGTATGCCTCACTAATACAACAGACGTGCAGTCTCATGCTGCTTGATTAGTCCCCACTTATATACAGCAAGGTCTATTACAGACCTGGTAGTATGCCCCACTATAACGACAGACGTGCAGTCTCATGCTGCTTGATTAGTCCCCACTTATATATAGCAAGGTCTATTACAGACCTGCTAGTATGCCTCACTATTGCTACAGGCGTGCAGTCCCATGTTGCTTTATTAGTCCCCACTTATATATAGCAAGGTCTATTACAGACCTTCTAGAATGCCTCACTATTACTACAGACGTGCAGTCTCATGCTGCTTTATTAGTCACCACTTATATATAGCAAGGTCTATTATAGACCTTCTAGTATGCCTCACTAATACTACAGGCGTGCAGTCTCATGCTGCTTTATTAGTCCCCACTTATATATAGCAAGGTCTATTACAGACCTTCCAGAATGCCTCACTATTACTACAGACGTGCAGTCTCATGGTGCTTTATTAGTCCCAACTTATATATAGCAAGGTCTATTACAGACCTTCTAGATTGCCTCACTATTACTACAGACGTGCTGTCTCATGCTGCTTTATTAGTCCCCACTTATATATAGCAAGGTCTATTACAGACCTTCTAGATTGCCTCACTATTACTACAGACGTGCTGTCTCATGCTGATTTATTAGTCCCCACTTATATATAGCAAGGTCTATTACAGACCTGCTAGTATGCCTCACTAATACTACAGGCGTGCAGTCTCATGCTGCTTTATTAGTCCCCACTTATATATAGCAAGGTATATTACAGACCTTCTAGAATGCCTCACTATTACTACAGACGTGCAGTCTCATGCTGCTTTATTAGTCCCCACTTATATATAGCAATGTATATTACAGACCTTCTAGAATGCCTCACTATTACTACAGACGTGCAGTCTCATGCTGCTTTATTAGTCCCCACTTATATATAGCAAGGTCTATTACAGACCTGCTAGTATGCCTCACTAATACTACAGACGTGCAGTCTCATGCTGCTTTATTAGTCCCCACTTATATATAGCAAGGTCTATTACAGACCTGCTAGTATGCCTCACTATTACTACAGACGTGCAGTCTCATGCTGCTTTATTAGTCCCCACTTATATACAGCAAGGTCTATTACAGACCTTCTAGTATGCCTCACTATTACTACAGGCGTGCAGTCTCATGCTGCTTTATTAGTCCCCACTTATATATAGCAAGGTCTATTACAGACGTTCTAGTATGCCTCACTAATACTACAGACGTGCAGTCTCATGCTGCTTGATTAGTCCCCACTTATATACAGCAAGATCTATTACAGACCTGCTAGTATGCCCCACTATAACGACAGACGTGCAGTCTCATGCTGCTTGATTAGTCCCCACTTATATATAGCAAGGTCTATTACAGACCTGCTAGTATGCCTCACTATTGCTACAGGCGTGCAGTCCCATGTTGCTTTATTAGTCCCCACTTATATATAGCAAGGTCTATTACAGACCTTCTAGAATGCCTCACTATTACTACAGACGTGCAGTCTCATGCTGCTTTATTAGTCACCACTTATATATAGCAAGGTCTATTACAGACCTGCTAGTATGCCTCACTATTACTACAGACGTGCAGTCTCATGCTGCTTTATTAGTCCCCACTTATATACAGCAAGGTCTATTACAGACCTTCTAGTATGCCTCACTATTACTACAGACGTGCAGTCTCATGGTGCTTTATTAGTCCCCACTTATATACAGCAAGGTCTATTACAGACCTGCTAGTATGCCTCACTATTATTACAGACGTGCAGTCCCATGTTGCTTTATTAGTCCCCACTTATATATAGCAAGGTCTATTACAGTCGTTCTAGTATGCCTCACTATTACTACAGGCGTGCAGTCTCATGCTGCTTTATTAGTCCCCACTTATATATAGCAAGGTCTATTACTGACCTTCTTGTATGCCTCACTAATACTACAGGCATGCAGTCTCATGCTGCTTTATTAGTCCCCACTTATATATAGCAAGGTCTATTACAGACCTTCCAGAATGCCTCACTATTACTACAGACGTGCAGTCTCATGGTGCTTTATTAGTCCCAACTTATATATAGCAAGGTCTATTACAGACCTTCTAGAATGCCTCACTATTACTACAGACGTGCTGTCTCATGCTGCTTTATTAGTCCCCACTCATATATAGCAAGGTCTATTACAGACCTGCTAGTATGCCTCACTAATACTACAGGCGTGCAGTCTCATGCTGCTTTATTAGTCCCCACTTATATATAGCAAGGTCTATTACAGACCTTCTAGTATGCCTCACTAATACTACAGGCGTGCAGTCTCATGCTGCTTTATTAGTCCCCACTTATATATAGCAAGGTCTATTACAGACCTTCTAGAATGCCTCACTATTACTACAGACGTGCAGTCTCATGCTGCTTTATTAGTCCCCACTTATATATAGCAAGGTCTATTACAGACATTCTAGAATGCCTCACTATTACTACAGACGTGCAGTCTCATGCTGCTTTATTAGTCCCCACTTATATATAGCAAGGTCTATTACAGACCTGCTAGTATGCCTCACTATTACTACAGACGTGCAGTCTCATGCTGCTTTATTAGTCCCCACTTATATATAGCAAGGTCTATTACAGACCTTCTAGTATGCCTCACTATTACTACAGGCGTGCAGTCTCATGCTGCTTTATTAGTCCCCACTTATATATAGCAAGGTATATTACAGACGTTCTAGTATGCCTCACTAATACAACAGACGTGCAGTCTCATGCTGCTTGATTAGTCCCCACTTATATACAGCAAGGTCTATTACAGACCTTCTAGTATGCCCCACTATAACGACAGACGTGCAGTCTCATGCTGCTTGATTAGTCCCCACTTATATATAGCAAGGTCTATTACAGACCTGCTAGTATGCCTCACTATTGCTACAGGCGTGCAGTCCCATGTTGCTTTATTAGTCCCCACTTATATATAGCAAGGTCTATTACAGACCTTCTAGAATGCCTCACTATTACTACAGACGTGCAGTCTCATGCTGCTTTATTAGTCACCACTTATATATAGCAAGGTCAATTACAGACCTTCTAGTATGCCTCACTAATACTACAGGCGTGCAGTCTCATGCTGCTTTATTAGTCCCCACTTATATATAGCAAGGTCTATTACAGACCTTCCAGAATGCCTCACTATTACTACAGACGTGCAGTCTCATGGTGCTTTATTAGTCCCAACTTATATATAGCAAGGTCTATTACAGACCTTCTAGATTGCCTCACTATTACTACAGACGTGCTGTCTCATGCTGCTTTATTAGTCCCCACTTATATATAGCAAGGTCTATTACAGACCTGCTAGTATGCCTCACTAATACTACAGGCGTGCAGTCTCATGCTGCTTTATTAGTCCCCACTTATATATAGCAAGATCTATTACAGACCTTCTAGTATGCCTCACTAATACTACAGGCGTGCAGTCTCATCCTGCTTTATTAGTCCCCACTTATATATAGCAAGGTCTATTACAGACCTTCTAGAATGCCTCACTATTACTACAGACGTGCAGTCTCATGCTGCTTTATTAGTCCCCACTTATATATAGCAATGTCTATTACAGACCTTCTGGAATGCCTCACTATTACTACAGACGTGCAGTCTCATGCTGCTTTATTAGTCCCCACTTATATATAGCAAGGTCTATTACAGACCTGCTAGTATGCCTCACTAATACTACAGACGTGCAGTCTCATGCTGCTTTATTAGTCCCCACTTATATATAGCAAGGTATATTACAGACCTGCTAGTATGCCTCACTATTACTACAGACGTGCAGTCTCATGCTGCTTTATTAGTCCCCACTTATATACAGCAAGGTCTATTACAGACGTTCTAGTATGCCTCACTATTACTACAGACGTGCAGTCTCATGGTGCTTTATTAGTCCCCACTTATATACAGCAAGGTCTATTACAGACCTGCTAGTATGCCTCACTATTACTACAGACGTGCAGTCTCATGCTGATTTATTAGTCCCCACTTATATACAGCAAGGTCTATTACAGACGTTCTAGTATGCCTCACTATTACTACAGACGTGCAGTCTCATGCTGCTTTATTAGTCCCCACTTATATACAGCAAGGTCTATTACAGACCTTCTAGTATGCCTAACAATTACTACAGACGTGCAGTCTCATGCTGCTTTATTAGTCCCCACTTACATACAGCCAGGTCTATTACAGACCTTCTAGTATGCCTAACAATTACTACAGACGTGCAGTCTCATGCTGCTTTATTAGTCCCCACTTACATACAGCCAGGTCTATTACAGACGTTCTAGTATGCCTCACAATTACTACAGGCGTGCAGTCTCATGCTGCTTTATTAGTCCCCACTTATATATAGCAAGGTCTATTACAGACGTTCTAGTATGCCTCACTATTACTACAGACGTGCAGTCTCATGCTGCTTTATTAGTCCCCACTTATATACAGCCAGGTCTATTACAGACCTTCTAGTATGCCTCACTATTACTACAGACGTGCAGTCTCATGCTGCTTTATTAGTCCCCACTTATATACAGCCAGGTCTATTACAGACCTTCTAGTATGCCTCACTATTACTACAGACGTGCAGTCCCATGCTGCTTTATTAGTCCCCACTTATATACAGCAAGGTCTATTACAGACCTTCTAGTACGCCTCACTATTACTACAGACGTGCAGTCTCATGCTGCTTTATTAGTCCCCACTTATATACAGCAAGGTCTATTACAGACCTTCTAGTACGCCTCACTATTACTACAGACGTGCAGTCCCATGCTGCTTTATTAGTCCCCACTTATATACAGCAAGGTCTATTACAGACCTTATAGTACGCCTCACTATTACTACAGGCGTGCAGTCCCATGCTGCTTTATTAGTCCCCACTTATATACAGCAAGGTCTATTACAGACCTTCTAGTACGCCTCACTATTACTACAGGCGTGCAGTCCCATGCTGCTTTATATAAACATACATCGTTCCTACTATATAGAATATGTACTTGTCCGGAATATATATTAAGTTTTGGTTGACCAGTCAATATGCCTAAGTTACATGCATGCAGTCCCATGCTGGTCATATGTAACTTAGGTATATTGACTGGTCAACCAAATCACGATGGATGATACACCATTCTGCCATCAAATCACGATGGATGATACACCATTCTGCCATCAAATCACGATGGATGATACACCATTCTGCCATCAAATCACGATGGATGATACACCATTCTGCCATCAAATCACGATGGATGATACACCATTCTGCAATCAAATTTGTATTCTTCCGTTTCCCTCAGACAGCTCCAAAAATTGGTCATGGCTGAAACCTCCGGTTTTCGACACGTACTTATCCGCCTAAAGCTTCTCTTATGGCGGGATACGTGCACGCGTGTTGTCTACACGTGTTTGCGTGTCTTGGCATTGCCAGCAAGTACCTGCCTAACACTGAATGAAAACGATATAGATTACATGATAAATAACCATTATTAATTTATTATTATGCTTCCGATATCCGGAGTATAATTAAAGTAAAACATTTTAATCACGGTAATTTCTAATATACTTCCTATTTTCCGGAGTCTAATATATTCATTGATCAGCCAATATGCCGACTGTGTTCATACAGGGCGGCGCTCAAATTTATTTTGAAATATTCCCGATTGTTATACTTATTGCTGACCTTCCGATTTTCCGGAGGCTAACATATTCATTGTCTAGTCAATGCCGACTACGTTTGTACAGGTCGGCGGTCAAATTTATTTGAAAATATTCCCGATTGTCCGGAATATACGTATTGATGCACTGTCCGGAAATGTCCTATTGTCCGAAATAAGTATTTATATGTTGAACTGTCAAAATTTCCGATTGTCCGGAATAAGTAGTTGTATGTTGAAGTTGATCTGTCAATATCTACGATTGTCCGAAAGATGACATAAATGTTGAAATGCCAATATGTCCAATTGTCCGGAATAAGTAATTATATGTTCAACTGTCAATATTTCCGATTGTCCGGAATATGATGAACATATGTTGAACTATCACTTTATTTATGCATTATTAATTATAATGCCATATTAAATACATAAAATCAGCCATGGCCAATTATGCAAAAAGAAATTGCTCGTAATTTGAAGATGATTCTCAACAGTCTTTCTATGTTTTTTGTGAATCCCACTTTTTGTAATAGTGCACGATTTTGTTGTGATAAGATGGATAGTAAAAATCAACATTAATATCAGGTTACTAAGTTTTGCTTTCGACACATCCAACTCATTTACCTACACCCGTTTGTGAAATAATTCAGGGCCACGAGATCCAACTAAATGTTATATATCTGCAGCAGAAAAAGAGATTATTTGCTGTATGTCCATAACAAAACAGCTGGCAGATTTTTAAAAATAAAAATACTGTTTTTGATATTTTCAGTAGCTCTTCCTAAAGTGATAGTTGTTGCACTGATGTATCAACAGTGCACACGACAGTTCTTGTATTGATGCATCAAACGTATTCAAGATAGTTCTTGTATTGATGTATCAACAGTGCATAAGATATTTCTTGCACTGATGTATCAACAGTGTGCAATACAGTTCTTGCGTTGATGTATCAACAGTGCACACGATAGTTCTTGCATTGATGTATCAACAGTGCACATGGTAGTTCTTCTTGCACTGATGTATCAATAAAACGAAGAACATCTCTTCTGTTGACTTTTGCAAAACAGTTTACCCTGCACTGTATCAACGTCTTTGAATGTACACATAATTATGTTTGACTGTATATGTCACTCGTTTAGGTAGAATATAGCCTATCTCTCATTATGCGTTTTCTCTGTGAAACCGTATGAAACATATTCATAAAAACTCGGTCAGTTCCGGCTACGTTCGGAATCACACCTCGTATTTCGACTCAGCCGGAAGTCAACGGGACAGAAAATAGTGCATTGTTGTTATATAAAGGTGTAGCACGCCCAATGCAGCATTTGAAATGTCGGTCTGGGTCGCATAATTGTCATAATGTTAATTTTGTGAGCTTTTATTAAAATTGTAGTGGTTATATGGAAACGAGTGTCTGGAAATACAATATTTTGGCATCACAGTGCGTTTATGTTTTTAAAAGGAACATTCGTCATGAGAAAGTTTTTCTTAGAAAATACATGACCCCCTTTTTCCTTTCGATTTTATGGCAGCATATGGGGTGTTTCTGATGAGAATGTAAGTTATTATTATGTTTTTTTAATTGAGCCTAGATATGAATGACAACATGGCATTTAAATTTCACAACAAACATTACTCAATGCAAAAATCAATGGGCGTGTTACACCTGAAGTATATGTATATGGCAGTTATCCATAACAGTTGATGTATACACTTCTCAAAACTGCTAACTACACCGCTCACGTTTTGGGTTATATATATCGATGGGTTGAATGTTTTTCAATAAAATAAAAAGGAAATACCAATTCAATCATTTTTACATCATTTCATTTTATTTTTTTCATGGGCAATGCTAGAACTAAACCACAATAAGCAATTACAAACGACCCATGTAAACACTAAAGTCACACTTTTCCCATATCTACATGTCATAAGTCCAAGATACTACAAACGCATATAAGCATACACGTGCATTACGTACGCACGTACATACATACGGAAACTTAGCAGTGTATCACACGATCATACAATACATAGTTTGAGAAAAATTGAATGGAATTGAATAGACAAATATCTTCTTAGATATTTCGAGACGCTCCAACGAGAAGAGAAGGATACACAGGAATCGGGGAATTTCTGTCGAATAGAATATTATGTCTACCGTGCTATCTGCTAGCAATTCAAGGTCCTTTTCTTCTTTTATGTTATGTTTATTGCTCATTAAAGCACACACACACACACACACACACACATACAATACATACATACATACATACATACATACATACATACATGTCCTTTTAACGAAAACAAATTGTGTGCATCATTAGCTAATGTTGCTAGGCTGAAATGTTTTTTTGATGATAGTTACATTAAAAGATAGAGAAGTTGTAGCTTTAAGGAACTATTTGTAAGTTTAACTGTGTAAATATGTATGAATGTAAACACGCAAACAAGTGTTTGGAGTTTGGCCATCATCAATAATGTAGACCATTATTTAGATAAATGTCAAAATAATGACCCTTGGTCATCTCGAGGGACATGAGCTTGTTATGGAGATTATCTGCTAAAATGATGAAGGTGCCGACTTACACGAATACACCATTAGCATACAAACAGTGATAAGGTCAACCAAACAATCACAAAGGACGTCGTTGAGCTCAGTATTCACTGTGAACATTTGCTTATTTATTTTGATAACATTTGTATTTAATTATATCAAGTAAAATGTGGTAATAGGACTGACATGTGTAATGTACACTGTTAGAGAGGAGGTGACATGCGTACTGTCCAGTGTTAGAGAGGAGGTGACATGCGTACTGTCCAGAGTTAGAGAGGCGGTGACATGCGTACTGTCCAGTGTTAGAATGTCCAACGAGGTGTTGCGAGCATATATCATGAAATATATCGAGGTGTTAGCCGATACATTTTCATGATACCAAGTTGGATATTCTATAACTGTTTTATCGCTAGCCACGCCACCCTGTATGATATCTGGTATAACGGCACATTTTTTAGAAAGTGTACCGTTATACGAAATGTCAGTACCCTTTCATTTCCCTGTATTGAAAATATTATACGACTTTGGACAATAGAAAGTACTCTCAGACATGCGATAAATAATACTGCTGCGTGCTTTTTCATCTAGTTTGGGTTTTCGATTTTTTCCAATTCAGTTTCAATAAATTGAATGTGAACATTTAACTGATCGATTACTACACTTGTAGAACCCCTTCTACAACACGATAGTTTGTTCCAGACTGGTTCCAGATAATTAGCTATAACATCTAGTTCGGAATTGAATGGATTTTCTGCATTTTATAGATTTCTTCATCATCTACATATCTATTTAGGCGGGATATTAATCAAATATATGGAATTATATTAGATTCATTCAGGGTAAGATCAAATCCATACAGGAAAGTTATGTTCTGTTAAAAACAATAACCTTTTATGTGTATTCGTATTTATTTTTTAAATTAAGTAGTCACGGCCATAGACTCACCAATGCAGTTATGCAGTTAAGGTCATAGGCTACCCAATGCAGTTAAGTAGTTAGGACCATAGGCTCGCAAATGTAGTTATGTACTTAAGGTCATAGACTCACCAATACATATAATTAGTAATTACTGTCATGGGCTCACAATGCAGTTATGTAGTTAATGTCATAGGCTCACCAATACAGTTATGTAGTTAAGGTCACAGGCTAACCAATGCAGTTAAGTAGTTAAGACATTAGGCTCGCCAATGCAGTTAAGTAGTTAAGGTCATTGGCTCACCAATGCAGTTAAGTAGTTAAGGTCATTGGCTCACCGATACAGTTAAGTAGTTTCGGTCATAGGCTCACCAATACAGTTATGTAGTTATGGTCATAGGCTCACCAATGCAGTTAAGTAGTTAAGACCATATGCTTACCAATGCAGTTATGAAGTTAAGGTCATAGACTCACCAATACATTACATTTAAGGGCTGGCATGGCGCTGTCGGTAGCGCGGCGGAATTGTAACCGGAGGCCCCGGTTCAATCCTCCGTGGTGCCACTGAGTTTCGTCGGGGGTGTTCTTGGGCTTAGCCTCGTCCGTCGGATGGGGACGTAAATCTTGCGATCCCGTGTATCGGTCTATCCTCCGAGCACTTTAAAGAACCATAAGAATATATTCGATAATAAGAGTAGAGCACGGTTTTCGGATTCCTATGTATCCTTCCCCTCTCTCTGGGGCGGCTCTATATAACATATACTGTGTTGATGAGCCGTTAAACAACATTCACTTCAATTCATCAATACATTTAAGTAGTGAAAGTCATAGGCTCACAATAAAGTTATGTAGTTAAGGTCATAGGCTCACCAATGCATTTAAGTAGTTAAGGCCATAGGCTCACCAATGTAGTTAAGTAGTTAAGGTCATAGTCTCACCAATGCAGTTAAGTAGTTACGGTCATAGGCTCACCAATGCAGTTAAGTATAGTTACGATCATAGGCACACCGATATAGGTAAGTAGTTACGGTCATAGGCTCACCAATGCAGTTAAGTAGTTAAGACCATAGGCTAATAACTACAATTATGTAGTTAAGGTCATAGATTCACCAATACATTTAAGTAGTTACTGTCATAGGCTCACCAATACAGTTATGTAGTTAAGGTCATAAGCTCACCAATGAAGTTAAGTATTTAAGGCCATAGGCTCACCAATTCAGTTAAGTATAGTTACGATCTTAGGCACACCGATATAGTTAAGTAGTTATGGTCATTGGCACACTGATATAGTTAAGTAGTTACGGTCATTGGCTCACCAATGCAGTTAAGTAGTTAAATCTACACAATCCCTATTTAACTGGTAATAACTCATGAATATGTGAAGTTGTTTCAAATCGACGAACACCCCAGAAGTCGGTATATCAGCAGAAATCGATGCATACGATTTCACAATTTTATTTAGCCTCCGTACAGGCAACCTCAATAAATATACCGCTTCAGAATATGTGATAAAAAATAGTTGCCAGGAACGGGATTTGAACCACAGCCTTGCACTTCTAACTTTTGAAGGATGTACGCTGGACCACTAGACCACGGCTATTTATTGGTATGTTGTAGCATTTTTAACACTAACTAGGCATTACGTAATAACTAGCGCGCACACACAAACTCATCAAGCGCTAAATGACAAGTCGAGATATGGTTGTTTTGTGGCGAAGTATTAGTTTCATATTGACAACATACAGTACTACACCAGACAATGTTAATTTACACGTGCGACAAGATATTTATTGATCCATCTTGAGTTGCGTTCAAATATATGAAGTTATTTTGGCTCATAATAAAAGGTAGTTCGTATACTATTTTCAGAAGTAGCGTTATAGTTCAGTGGATAGAGCAGAGCACCTGACTTGAAATAAGAAGGTCGTGTGTTCGAGCCCCGAAAGAGGCTAACTTTTTTTCTGTAAACATTAAATAATTTCCTGCGCTATATTTGCTTTCTTAAATACCCGATTTCGACATGAGCTGGTGAACATGAAGTTACACATAAGGATACGCCTACAAAGAAGAAATCGATTGATATAGAGACTCTGTAACTTTAAGGCCAATTGGCCCGACAATACAGTTAAAGAGTTATGGACATAGGCTCACCGATGCAGTTATGAAGTTATGGCCATAGGCTCATCCATGTAGTTTATAAGTTATGGTCATAGGCTCATCCATGTACATGTAGTTTATAAGTTAAGGTCATAGTCGCACCGATGCAGTTAAGCAGTATGGTCATAGGCTCACCGATGCAGTTGAGAAGTTATGGCCATAGGCTCATCAGTACAATTAAATAGCTACGGTCGTAGGCTGGCCGATGCAAGTTCGGGTCGATGTTAGATGGTAAGGTTATTACCCGCTCGGTCACGTGGGTAAAGTGTCATCTAGGCGTATTTATTTGGAACATGCCTTATATTAGCTATGCCGCAAACAACAGCCAAATTTCAAGTACGCCGTTTCTAAACCTACTGACGACGAGGTATATAACTTACATATTTTGAGAATCCAAACTCTATAGACACAATATAAACGGCTTTAACCAGTCACGTCAAGGCCCAAAACTGAAGCGTTGCAATAATAGTTACCATCTCTTAATTCATTTTACCCATATTCAGTCGCGGGTATTTTAAGAACCCGTAAACAATATCATACTTTTGATCGGCATATATACACTATTATATGACCTGAACACCTGGATAGAGTTTTGATACACGGTTTTGTAGTGTAATTTAGCCGTTAATTGGCGGAACATCTACTGTTTTGTATTGTAATTTAGCCGTTATTTGGCGGGATAACTACTTTAAATGGTAAATGTAATGCTTGAAACAAGTGAAGAAGACCACATAACAAGTGTCACCAGCCAACCATTTACAGATCAACAAATTAAACATGCAGGCAAAAGCCTCGAATATCGGCGCCAAATAAGCTGTTTTTCAACATCAAAAATACCGCAGAGATGTATCCACGCAACGTGAATATTGATCGAGATGCTAGTTTTGGCCAAACATTTATTTTGACATTTTATGCGCATTATTTATGATAACTCGTCTCCACTAACCCGGTTTTCAACTTATATGAAAGAGTCTATTACGTTAAAGGGGCACACCAATACGTGGTCCCGCCTTATTTTCATTAAATGATGGGGAAGTTTCTATTAGCAGGATTTTATAACAGATATTTCGAAAATAAAACATGTTTATAAACATATGATAATCTGTTTAAAATTACCTGTTAAATGTTTGAATTTTACAATATGCAAACTTTTTAAGCCGAAATTATGATTTTATTTCATACCCCAGCCAACCCAATTTTCGCTTCTTGAAGAAGGGGTTGAATGGGGTCTGAAAGTTAATACTCGGACTACGTAAGGGGGCAATCTTGAGTTTAATATCAAGTATTTAATCAAGTTTAATGTTTACTCTAAAACTGCTTACATAAAATTAATTGACCTATTCTAATAATTAATATTATTGATTGTACATATGCAAAATATGTAGAAAAACAAGCGGACGCCGTAAGATTTTAACACATCAAGATTTCCATGTGTCCCTTTAACAGTGTGCGCAAGAATCTATTTGAAAGAACTTCATTCCGTGTAAAAGGGTTCTTTTAAAAATATCATTTCGTATAAAAGGTTTCTCTTTTGAAATTGTTTTTATAATTATTGTCTATGAAAGGCTTCATTTGTGTAAAATGTTTTTTATTTGTTGAAATGTATCTATTTCTTAAATAGATTCTGCTTTCACGTGTAATTTCCTTTTTGACTCAACTGAGCTGAAGGCTCAGAGAGCTATTGGTATCATTCTTCGTCCGTCGTCCGCTTTGATTCAAACAGTTTCTTCTCAGAGCATTATCAAGAACCAGGGGCGGATTTAGGATTTGAAATTCCGGTTGAAAGGAGAGGCAACATGACTTAAGGTGTGTTGTTGGAGGAAGGGGAGGGGAGGGGAGTGGGTAGTGGTGGGGGACCGCAATCAGTTCTACAATATCTTTCCTATAATATAACCATCTAATAACGCAATCAGCTCTTCAATATATTTCCTATAATACAACCATCTTCAAATGCAATCAGTTCTTCAATATATTTCCTATAATACAACCATCTAAAAACGCAATCAGTTCTTCAATATCTTTCCTATAATACAACCATCTAATAACGCAATCAATTCTTCAATATCTTTCCTATAATACAACCATCTAATAACGCAATCAATTCTTCAATATATTTCCTATAATACAACCATTTAAAACGCAATCAATTCTTCAATATCTTTCCTATAATACAACCATCTAATAACGCAATCAGTTCTTCAATATATTTCCTATAATACAACCATCTAATAACGCAATCAGTTCTTCAATATATTTCCTATAATACAACCATCCAATAACGCAATCAGTTCTTCAATATCTTTCCTATAATATAACATCTAATAACGCAATCAGTTCTTCAACATATTTCCTATAATACAACCCTCTTAAAACGCAATCAGTTCTTCAATATCTTTCCTATAATACAACCATCTAAAAACGCAATCATTTCTTCAATATCTCACCTATAATATAACCATATAATAACGCAGGCATTTCTTCAATATCTTTCCTATAATACAACCATCTAAAAACGCAATCAGTTCTTCAATATTTTTCCTATAATACAACCATCTCAATACGCAATCAGTTCTTCAATATATTTCCTATAATATAACATATAATAACGCAGGCATTTCTTCAATATCTTTCCTATAATATAGCCATCCAATAACGCAATCTGTTCTTCAATATCTTTCTTATAATATAACATCTAATAACGCAATCAGTTCTTCAATATCATTCCTATAATATAGCCATCTAATAACGCAGTCAGTTCTTTAATATATGTCCTATAATACAACCATCTAAAAACGCAATCAGTTCTTCAATATCTTTCCTATAATGAAGCAGTCAATATTACAGATGGTTAAATTATGCCTATGTCTGTTTAGGAAATATTTTGAAATAATAATAATAATGTTTAAAATACAAGTGTTTCTGTAATTTTTACATGAAATGATACAGTCTTTAAAAAAACAGAAGTAAATTTGAAAAATAATTATTTGTAGACTGTGTTGTAATTGTGACCAAAAGCTCTGGCATACTATACTCAGTTGCAAAAGTACGATTTTGAAATTTTTACTTTACACCCCTATCCCCTTTATCAAGCGACAGTCATTTATTGATTCAACCTATTGAAAAACAAATGACAACATGATATTGGCAATGGAATGATAACAATTTTGGTACCAAACATGACGTATGAATTTTTGAATTGATACAATTAATTCTAAAAAGAACTCAGTGCACACTTTCTTTTGCAACTCAGTATAGTGTGACATTCTCCCAAAAAGGTGTGTAAGGGTTTCCACATTCATGTTGCAGAAGTCACGAAGACTTGAATTTACTAGCTTGCATTTGTAGAGTAATGTTTTGGAAGGTAACATATTTATAATGAAACTAAAAGTTATCAAATAAATGTGTTTTCACACTAAATGTTCAAACATTTTTTAACCAGTTTCTGGGCCATAATTTTGCTAAAACGCAATACAGAGTTATGGAACCTGTCTAGGTGACATTGATGATACCAAGTTTGTTTTTTCTTAATGATTGATTATTTTTTTCATACTGAAGTTGTTTATATGTAAAGTATGCACATTCCCGAAATTCTACCTCGGTGTGCCCCAGCGTGGCTACGGACCTGCATTTTACTCTCAACTGTTTTGAACCAGCTCAGATTATAGCGTTCGTTTGTTGCCGTGTGACGGCCGCAAAAAGTATCTCCGTGCTCCGATTCAGTAGTGATATTACTTACTGATCTATATTCACTCATTGATCCTTTGCGATCATTGAGGATCTTTGGGGATCATTTAGCCCAATCACTATGACTGTAAAGTAGAATATCGCTTACAGGTTATAATAGCGTAAATGTTTCTCTCATTCACTTCCATAGTAACATCTCATGTTTACTGACCTGTAGAAAAGTCAAACCTCTTTAGAATGCTGAGAAACGTACTTTGGCATGAAGACAAGTGTGTCTGCTCATGAAAATCAACCAGCAAAGCGGGTGCTTAATACCTTCAAAGAAAGAGTTCTTCTCTTGTTAACAAACACCGCTCAAATGTCAACGTTTTTAAAGCAAATCACAAATTCATATCCACCCTACTTTCACTATTGAAATCTGTATCAGCATGATGACCTGCATTTCAAAATATCAGTAACATGTCCAGAACACAGTTACAGCCAAAAAATAACAGGAAATTGCACTAAAAAAAGTTTTTAAAGAAAAAAAAGATTAGCACTCTTTAATAGAGAACTACTTTCGATACACCAGGCGAGCACATCCTGTTGATTAGTGTTATTAGACCAACACCGGCGCTAGGGGGATTGTAAGGTGGGGCTGTAAGATGTGGCAGATGTATAACAGACTCAATACAACCCAGTCTGCTGCTTTCTTCACTTATTTGTGTGCATTGCTGCCAAAGGAGCCTTTACTGTATTTATAGTCAGAATCGAGTCTACCGTGTGTTCTTTTATATTGTTTACATGTAACAAGCTTTCGGCAGGCTACACTCATACACACAGAACTTACAGTGTGTAGTTAACACATAATGACTTTTTCGTTCTTCGCTAATGAATTACAGTAAAATAAAATATACTTGTTTAAATATAATTACTCTGTTACAGAACATTACACACGATGTTATGTATATATTGTTGCAGGAGAACGATCGAATATTGCTAAACACTATCTATATGCAGATCTCAGACAGAACCTTGTCGCAAGTTTACAGATTATACAGTTTAAAGGCACTGGAGGCGATCTGAAAGTCGGGTGTCAATCAAAATACGAATACATCCATCATACTGTGTTTCAGAATCAGATTCAATGGACATAGGCGCTAAACTAGGACCCATTACCCGTACGATTTAATTATTGTTAATGAAAAAGTTTGGTCTGGAAAACTTGGCGACTCGGCTAGTTTTGTTGTATATATCATTAATAGTAATTCATATGAATATAAATTCTTGTTTTGTGATAGAAGTACATTTTATTTCAATTATATGTACAACTGTTAGCAATATAATCCCCATTTAAATTACTGTCTATGGTCTGGCAACAAAACAAAACAAAACCAGCTTTTCAGAACTAACATTTTCGTTAACAATAATCAAACGAATGGTAAAATGTTTGTTTGTTTGTTTGTATGATGTTTTACGTCATTTTCAACACATGTCAGGTTATATATGACGGTCGATTTTTTTTTTCGGTGGAGGCAGACCACCCACTTTTTCTGGGTAGAACCAGTGCTGTACACCTCCCGCCACTGTAAGAACCGACACGTCGAGGAACGGTAAAATGTAACATGCGGCTTAATTTCATGAAAATGCAAGTTTTATATGAAATTGAAGCACTTTCTGAATGTTTTCTCGTATTTGATCTATAACCAATCAAATCCTAGATCACATTCTGTCCCTTTAATGTGGCGAGGGTCTGATATCTACTGCATTGAATCACCAGCATTCTGTGTGTCAGACCGTCAATACAAGCTTGTACATTCGACGTTTATTGAACTAAAGAAATAACAGCTGATGAAGCGTTTATTTTTAAAAGAAAAAAAGTACATCGGGTTTTCCTTTAGGGTCTAGGAGTCCGCTTTACAATTAATAAATAATGGTATTTTCTATACTAAAGGGTCAAAAAACAGAATGAATCCATATAGCAATAATAATCGTGCATTGACCCATTATTATAATTTCTTCTTCTTCTTCATCTTCATCTTCTTCTTCTTCTTTCTTCTTCTTCTTCTTCTTCTTCTTCTTCTTCTTCTTCTTCTTCTTCTTCTTCTTCTTCTTCTTCTTCTTCTTCTTCTTCTTCTTCTTCTTTCTTCTTCTTCTTCTTCTTCTTCTTCTTCTTCTCTTCTTCTTCTTCTTCTTCTTCGGATTTTTATTATCATGATAATTATCCTTTCATCATCATCATCATCATCATCATCATCATCATCATCATCATCATCATCATCATCATCTTATCATTATTATTATCATTATTATTATCATCATTATTATTATTATTATTATTATTATTATTATTTACCTTGCCACTTTAACATCTGTGTTGATATATATCCATTGCTTACATATGCTTTCATTTAAAAATGACCGACTGCCATCATCTAAGAATGAATAGACCGATTGCCATCATCCGTTCAAGTGATTATAGTGGCATTAAGCGCTCTAACACTATCCGTTATTTACGAACAAAACTAACCAATTAACTCCATATCCGTCGGAACAACTTCCAGGCTGTTAGCAGCGAAAAACGTATAACAATAGAATACTGTCCTATCGGGAGATCACGACGGTTTATTCAGAACGTCGATTCCGCCTGTTGCTGTCTCAAACACTATTTATTGGAACCAAGATGTAACTTCATTGCTATATCAGCGTCCTTCTACGAACAACCAACCGCCGCGTGCATATCGCGGGAAGACCGCCACATATCACGGAGAGACCGCCGCGTGCATATCACGGAGAGACCGCCGCGTACATGTCGCGGAGAGACCGCCGCGTGCATATCACGAAACTGCCGCGTACATGTCGCGGAGAGACCGTAGCGTGCATATCACGGAGAGACTGTAGCTTGCATGTCGCAGAGAGACCGCCGCGTGCATATCATGGAGAGACCGCCGTACGCATGTTTCGGAGAGTATCGTGGAGAGGACGCAGCTGTTAATTATTCAGTTTTCCTAATTTTCTATTTTACGTTTATATTTGTATTTATGTTTATTTTCACTTATTCCAAAACTGCTATATATATTTGTACGCCCCCTAAGGGAGGCATATAGTAATCGCACCGTCCGTCCGTTTGTTGTTCGTTCGTTCGTTCGTCCGTCCGTCCGTCCGTCCTTCGTTCGTTCGTTCGTTCGTCCGTCCGAAACAATTCCGCCAGAAACAATCATGTCTCATCCCTAATTTTAAAGGAAATGGAAGGATTTCCACGAAACTTTACACAAATGTTAATCACATTATATCAATATTCCTTGGTGGGATTTTTAGAGAGTGTCCAAATTAGAAACAACATTCATGGGTTGGTATTTTAGAGTATGCCTTAATTATAAACGGGTTTCATTGATTGATAATTTAGATAGTATTTTAATTAAAAACAATATTCATGGGCTTTTATTTTGAGGCAAATGCCTTTCTTGGGAGATCCGGATCTTATTAAGTGCATTTTCCGTACACAAGTTTCAGTAAGCATGAAATGATTTTATTTGATATACCATTCAATTAATACGTTAATTTGTGCTTCCTTCCCAAGATTACACAAGGCAACTGCCTCTGTGTGCCTGGGCGTAGCTACGGGCCTGCTAATACTATATTTAAACATATAAATAACGAAAAAGAAAATGAAAACTCAAAAAAATATTTAATGATATGCAAGCAAGTTTCAAGTAAAAATGACACTGAATTAATAAATCGAGATGCTAATTTTTATGATTGATAACAACATCAAGATGGCATTGTGTTACATTAATATAATCGTTAGCATTATATTATAACCTTTTATTATTTTAAGTGTAGATACAGACGAAAACAATAATCGCCGAGTGAAAGATAAACTAAAAACAAATAATGAACGCGATACTTTTCCACTCTAAATAGCCTAACGAACTAGGATGAAAAACAAGTTCTTAGAAGAGGAACCTGACTGTAAAATAATATAATTCCTCATATGTGTTCACCAATCTATCAAACTCTCTCAGTAGTTCAAGTCTAGTCTCTGCAAATGGTCAACGGTCTTCAAATATGTACACGTTCTGTTACCGTTAAAAGGAACACAGCAATAGTGAAGTATTTTATCGAGCTTTAAAGGGACACATTGCAGTCATTATCAAGCATTCAAATTAGTCTATCGGGATTTATTAATTCAGTATCATTTTGACTTTAAATCTGCTTGCATACATTTAAAAACAATTTTAAGTTTTCAACTTGTCTTCGCTATTCTACCGTAGGTTTGTGAAATGTAATCAACAGTTAGTAATATGAAAACTACAATTTGCTTTATACTATTCTTATAATTAATATCAATGATCGAACGAATGCAATTCATATAGAAAAAGTAAGGAGACACCGCGAATTTTAAAAAATCAAGATTTCCGTGTGTCCCTTTAAAAGACGCACCTCGTTTTAAAAATCCATTATGATTTTGAGTTTAAAGGGACACATGGCAATCTTGAAGTTTTTATCAAGCATCAAAATTAGCTTCTCAATTTATTAATTCAGTGATGTTTTGACTTAATTAAATATTTCAATTTTCATCGTTATTTACCAAATGTGGAAATATATTATTGGTTCAATATTATCAAAAGTCAGTAAAATACGAAAACAAATTGCTTTATGCTATTCTTATATTTAACATTAATGATTGAAATAATGCATGTTATGTAGAAAAACTAACGGGACGCCGCAAGTCTTTAAAAATCAAGATTGCCATGTGTCCCTTTAAACCTGTTTGCTTATACCTAAATTAAAGGTAATAACATTATTTTGGTCTTTTCATTTTTGTTATCATTATTTTACCATAAGTTTAAATATATTATGCAATGCAATCAACAAATTAACATGCAAACTATTCTGCTTTGAACTAGTATTATTTGTTTGCAACCATGCAGGTTATGTAGAAAATCTAACAGGATGCCGCGAGTTAAAAAACAACACAATTGCCGTGTGTCCCTTTAAATACTGATTACATAAAAACATGTAGATAACCATGTATTGGATAATGATTTTTAAACAAAACAATGACAAGCTGACTGAAAAACAATGACTACAGGACAAAATAATGAAGTGTGTGTGTGTGTTGTTCTAAGGATTATACCCCCTATACCATTTGAGCCCTTACAAGAATCCCTCGTTGACTCGTCATTATGTGTGGACTTATACATTATTTTAGACGAATAAATACGGTATTTATCACATAACTTGCGGTATGGGCGTGTAATAAAGCCACGACAGAAATATCGCAATACACTAGTGTAATAAGTAAGCAAATTAAGGTCCAATCATCGCTCGGTCTTGTTTTGTTCAGCTCGGTGTGTAATCTGAACTGCATCGTTGATTTCCATAACTGTTAAAATACTGGATAACGGAAATAGACGAGGAGGTTCTGTTGCTCGATGTGGTACGGAGAATACCGAATCGACATATATCGGCAGCTACAGTTAGTTGTAATAAACAGAATCTCCCATTCGTGCCTATTACAGTACTATTGTTTGAGTTAAACTCGTTGGATAAAAATGATATGATGCTCGGCAATATAATTCAAAATTTAACATCCACTCAAACACGATCCTCTCTATAGATATGTACACTTCTCAAAACTGCTAACTACACCGCTCACGTTTTATACACTTTTCAAAACAGCCAACTACACCGATTTAAAATATGAATAATTTTGTTAATATCATTATTTCATAGTTGTTTGTAATTAAATAAACAAATAACACAAATCTGCACTATATGAGACAAATTTTTATTTTATTGAAAAACATTCAACCCATCGATATATATAACCCAAAACGTGAGCGGTGTAGTTAGCAGTTTTGAGAAGTGTATATAATATACAGAAGCGACTTTTGAATATCATTAACTTTTTTAACTATATATCATGTTTCCCAAGTCTAGTCTTGCGAGATATTGTACCGGATGGCAGTTAATTCTGTCTTCCAAGACAATTATAAAACGCAACATATAGTGATAATAAAAGAGGAAAGAAAAAATATATAAAAAATCATGTCAGAATATTGACCCTTAATTACTTATCAATTCATTACTTTTAGGGTCACTTGTAACATAGATGGGAGAAAAAAAAACCAACATGAGTTTGTCAATGTGGGATAAAGACATTTTACATTCTGAGTCAACAGTCAGGGACTCCAAAGAGCCGAGTCTGTGGTTGAAATGACGATATGTGGTGATCCGAGTGTCAGGCTGAAATGTTGAAGCTTTCGGTTGAGATGAGATGATTCGAGGACCTGTCTGCAATGCTGACGATTCGGTGGTTTTGTATTAGGGAGTGTTGAAAGTGTGACCCCGAGGGGTAAAAATGTGCAAAGAGCCAAGTCTCTGGCTTATATGCTGACCCCTCGGTGGAGATATTTGGAGAGCCTTGAGACTAGCTGAAATCCTGACGCTCGGTGAAGATATGTGGAGAGTCAAGTCCATTGATGACATGCTCCACCCCTCGGTGGAGATGTGTGTGGAGAGCCTAGTCTCCGGCTGAAATGTTGACCCCGAGATGGATAGGATTTCCTTATCTCTCTCATGATGGATTTTTATATGCTCGTATTGTGGCAGTTTGTGATTGTTAACTATATGGCTATCAAGAATCTGGCTAGAATCTGGAAACTCTAAACTTGACAAACAGTGAGCGATAATGATCGATATACTGGCTGACTAGGACTTCCTCTGTCGGAGACCGAAGCCGTATATTAATATTTTTGTTGGAGATATTAATAGCAAAACAAATTGCTCAACTCCAGAAGTTTGTAAGTCCATAATATCAAACGTGTTCGGCTGATCAATAACGAGCGGTCTTCAATCTGAATAATACTTCATATTTGTATAGGGTTCTTTGGATGCTCTTGTTGTGCAAGTATCCATAAAGGCTAAAGTTAAGTTCCATAAACTAGAATTGAATAGGGTGGCGCTTGCCATATCTGTTATTTATTAATCCTGCAAGTATACATATACGAGCATATATGTTTACTGTACAGTGACTTAAGACTAAATGTGTTTAGTGAACAATATAGAGACAATGATTTAGTGCTAATGAGTAACATTTCTTTCGAAGCTATTTTCGCGAAAAGCTGCTAAGTTTCTCGCAAAAGCGCTCAACATTTATAACTGTATAGCATTTGTCAATATTGAATGACCATGTGATAATATAATCATGTTTTGTTGATTCCACAGGTGACTTGTAGGCCCGTAGGGCCCGTTGTATTAATCATTGGATTATATTTGTTACACATGTCACTATACTTACTTACTTACTTATTTACTTACTTACTTACTTGCTTGTTAACTTACTTACTTACTTGCTCGCCCGCCCGCCCGACCGCCCGCTCGCTCGCTCGCTCGCTTCCTCGCTCTTTTGAAGCTCGCTTCCTCGCTCGCTCGCTCGCTCGCTCACTCACTCACTCACCCACCCACCCACCCACCCACCCACTCACTCACTCACTCACTCACTCACTCATACTAGAAAATTCCTCAACTTCTTCCTAGCTCGTATATGTTCTCTACATCTGAACTACTGACATTGATATGCTGCCATAAAATCTTAATCATTGTGTAATTTATGTTTAATACCTCTTGTTTTCCTAAGTGAATAATAAACTTAATGAAACATAAATCACCAAAACAAATTACGCTAAAAATATAAAATAAAAGGCTCGAAGAAGCCTGAGGTATTCCCTAACTATGGTTACGCGCTAGGGTTAGCTATTTTGAACTTGGCAGTAAAACAAGTCCATGTGCACTACGACGTGGGAGTTATTTGTAGATATATAGCGTCTCCGTGGCAGAATGGTTAACGACGTTGCGTTGTAAGCCTTCGCCTCTCACCGCTGCGGGTTCGAAACCCACTGGGAGCTCGACTTTTAAGTGAGGAAGTGTCGATTCTTACGGATGGCGGGAGATGAACAGTACTTGTTCTACCCAGGAAAAGTGGGTGGTCTGCCTCCACAACATAAAAAAAATTACGACCGTATAACCTTACATGTGTTGAAAATGATTTAAAACACCATACAAACAAAACAAAATATTTGAAGATATCTTCGCGGTGATCCGCGTGGCATCTATATTAAATCGGTCGTTGTGCTTAGCGCGCGCGTGTGTGTGTGATTTGAAAAATAAACGACGGAATGTTTTATTGTTTTTATTTCTCCACTAATATTTAATCTGGTTATCCAGTTATCCACAAATAACTTCGTATATCCAAAATTAATAATGTTATTTCATAAATTATATAACAGAATCGGTAATCCAATATTACAAAGCAATGATAATTTCAACGGTCTTGGATATCCAAGTGTGTTTCGGAAGTCCGTTCACATTCAGAGTCAAAATACATATCATTATTAACAAAAACAGTAATAGTCCTTCTAAATTAATCAACCAATGACAAACAGTTACATAATTGCATATGATAGGTGCAAGTGCGGCATACCTTAAGACTATCTGAACGTATTATTAACAATGGCTTTAGTTGACATGTTTGTATAAATTATTATTTTATTGCGTCTTATCAATAATAAGAAACAAGGCCTTGTTGGAATAACATAACGGTTTGACACGTATTCCCCAAGGGGCTAAATACTTCCCCTGTATGCCAGACGGTTAGTGCATAACGTAAAGATGACACTCACTGTAGCTAAATACTTCCCCATATATATGTATTATAGGGGTTCTGTTACAACAAATTACAACAACTGTTGCCTCAAATTACAACAGAAAACCCTATAATACATATATATAATAAATCACCATGAAATGGTGATTTTATTTGATTTATTAAAACTTTTTTAAAATAGGGGTAGTGAAGATTGCAAGTTTATTTTTTTTTTATAGCTATCAAAATTATAAAATGTTTCTTTAATACAAAACAAATTTGTCGATTTGTTATCAAAATTACATTCAATTAACAATTTTCTGACCTTGAATACAAAGGTGGTGGATCGTACTCATACACATTACTAAAACAATTTATTACACACTTTTTAGACTTTTTTGTAAGGTTGCCATTGCTTCCTTTCTTCCCTTCTCTACTAGTTCCTTTTTTTGAACTTCACTTATTTCAGCCTTTTTTTGTTTGGTGTCCTGTTTTAAACTATAATATTTATCCAACTCATCTAAAATCATCTTAAACTCTTGATCAGATAGTTGTGCACCACTCAACGCTTTTGATATTAACTGCTTTATGCTATTTAACTTAGCCTCTGCCAAAGTTTTTATTTCATGATGTTTTTGAGCTTTTGCATTAAGCTTGCGTCTGATAAAATTAATACAAACACCTGTAGCTCCACATACTATTACTGCTATTTCTAAAGGTAACAAAACTGGAACAACAAATCCAATCCCAGCCATAATAACACCTGCAGATATCAAGGTAGTGACAATTCCATCTGTAATATTAATACCACGTTTATATTTTTTATAAAGTGACTGACGTATATCTCGTTCTGTAATTAACTTTTTTTGAATTCTTTTGTAATCTATAATTTTGCCCGTCTTCCACTGGCAACTCAGGATATATACTTGGTGCTGTCGGTTGCTTCATTTTTTATTAATAAATAAAAAATTAAATTAATTCAATTAATAATGATGCCACCGTATTTACAGCGGTAGCGTTAGCAACCTTGCATACAAAGTTAACAACAGAACCAGCACCAATCTCTAAAGGACTATCAAAGTTATCATGATTGCGTGGGATGATGTGAAGCGTTATACCATAATTTGGTTGTTCAACACCATTGACAGAAACTATTACAGTTACGTCACCAACTAATCGTTCACTTGCTAGACCTATTCCCATAATCCGTCCACGGCGTGTCATTACATGCCCCACATTTGATTCTGTCCCGCCGTTACCAAATGAGAGTATTCTATTCAACACAAGTGGGCCCTTAGCCTCCGCAAATATTGTTATAATTCCATATTTAAGATTATCAACTCTATCTCTCAAATGATTAAACTGGTCAACAAAAGGCAAAACTCGCCTATGTAAATCTGAAACAATATCTATCAAAGCCTCCAAGTCTTCTGTTTTTTGTTTAGGTCTTGTTGGTCCAAATATACTCATTGTTTTTTTTATAAAAATATATTTTTTAAATAATTTCTAAAACACAACTCATAGGCAAACCGTGATTATCTATCTTGTTGCCATGCTCATCTCTGACTTCTATTTTCAATTCAGTAATTGCATCATTCGTAAGACAGTGATATTCAGGATAAAAACTTGTATATACTATATCTCCAAACTGCTTATTTACTACAGGTACAACACCTATAATAGTGCTTGGTGCACCATTGAAATACTTACTACTCGTATTAACTTGTTTCAGATGAACATATAGCTGTTTATAAGGAGCTAAATCAATTGGGTAATCTCCGAGACGAATACCTTTTAACCATTTTCTGTCCTCGAATCCCAGCATTTTTGAAAGACCGCTTGACATTCGTGTCTCTATTGGCGTATCTAAAAAGGCTTCAGCACTTTGGACAATAATGCCCAGGGTAATCTTTTCATTTAAAATTTTAAAAACTCTTATCAAGTCTTTAAAGTTATAGAGTCCACCTGGTAAATGTTCTATTTTATCTGTTTTTTTTGTCTTTATGGTTTCATGAATAATATTATACCAACCGATAGTGTATGTAAAACTACTAATTCAACGCGCTTAGTTCCATCTCTATTATCGATATACTGTTGTAAATTAATAGAGTTGTCTATGTTTGAAATTGTATGAAACATTTTTTTTAATATATATATATAAAAACGCAAATAAAAATGATTTCTAAAGAATTCAAATATAACCCGGATGCTCAATATTTAAATACTTTTAGCAAGAAAGTGATAGATATAATAAATCAAAACATAGTCATTACATCAGACGGTAAAGACTTTAAAGCATCATTTCCAAATGTCTTTGAAAAATACAAACTTCCATACGTTAAATCAGATGCTATAGTCCAACGCTGGGGAACAGATTGGATGTTATTTTTTTGCAGAATCAGTTGAATTTTGCTATTTGGTGTGCGACAGCTGGATGTGGTATTGATTTTAACAATCATCTAAAAGCTGATGCCTTGGTTGGTTCATTATTTCGATTTCATGTCTATTATCAAGTCAGAAGAATATTATTTGAGATGAGTGTAGCAATGCCGCAAGACTCAAATTGGAATGCGTTTAATAACACATATAACCGAAACGCATACGAAAGAATATGCAAGGAGTTTAACGTTGACTTAAATTCAGACTGGAGACAGAAACAAAGCTATAATGATGGTCTAGGAATAATTTATAATTACTGGACACATATTGGTTATCATCCTTTGATAAATACTGTATACGACAACAAAACGATGAGTTTCACAGTCTATGAGAGTGATAAAACATACCACATTGATTACATTGCACAAGGATCTGAAGCAGACAATAGTTGGTCTACTTTTATACTAGATAATTCATCTGGATTTACAAGAGCTTGAGTAGAAAGAATCAATGACAGCATAGGAACATACTGCTGGGCAATTCTTGGCTCACAATCACAAACAAGAACTGATATACTTGGAACTGGAACGGCATTTGATGCACAGAAACAATTTCTGGCAAATGTAGAGGACACAATAAATAGCCCCATTGACTTGCCCAGTCAAATTTCAAGATATGAAAACACTCTAAAATATGCAAGAAGTAAAGTAAATTTTGTTTATGGAAGTGGATTGTACATGTCTCCGAGTGACATGGAAATTAAGAATCGGAACAATACAAGACTACAATAATGAAATTGTAATAGCAACCGATGCACAAGCATTAGGATTGAATAATGATGTAAATGTAAAACCAGTGCCACCAAAAAATATTCAACCTTTTCAAGGCACCACGACAAAGAAATTTTTACCGGAACATTCTGACTTTGATAAATCAATACATAAAACTGTGGAACATAACCGACCAGAAATACAAAAAATAGCGATTGAACACGAAAATAACAAAACAACTATAATTGTTGGTACCATAGTAATAGGCCTTGCTGCATTACTTATCTACGAGATTTACTAAACCACTCTTTAGCTGCCACATACAACAACCCGGAAACAAACACAAGCAAAGCCCATAGATTGTTGCCAAGCCAATTAATAACATTACCTGTTGCAGATAAAAGCCATGATACTATTGCACCAATAACTCCTGGAAGTGCTGCAGCAGCTTTACCAGCTAGGTTGGCAAGAAGTTTACCAAGATTAAATAGTTTTTTTTTATCCAGTCTTTTACACTTGATGAATCAGGTTTTGGAGTTGGAGTTGGCGCAGCACTTGATGTGGGAATAATAGAATTAATTATCACCAACCAAGAATCATACCAAACGCAGTCAAAATACTAACAATAGTAATACCTTGCTACCCTAAACAAGGTTTTAATCCTCTCACCAAGAGTTGTATCCTCGTTTAAACATTTTGTTTATTGTCTCTTTATCCTGCTTACTTGGTTACGAAAAGCCTTCTCTGTTCTCATTAATGACATCCATTCTTGCACCTCGTCTCATCTTCAAGGTCTTTGATGCGGTCGCTGATTCTTTTATCTGGAATTCATCATTATCGGTCTTAGCTTTGTTCTAACTTTTGTTTTTCTCTTGTTATGTCTTTATCAAGTTGTGTGAGTTTTGCGCCACGTTATTGGTGAGTTCTTCCTTGACAGTTGTCATTGCTTTTTACTATTCCATCAATTTCACGCTTGTCTTTATTTGTTTGTATTGAAACATTAGCACTTTCTATTGACTGTGCTGTGTCATTCACAACACTTGATAAATCATGTAATGAAATAGCATCCACATTATCTAGGTACATCGTTTCTTGTGTGCTCTCCAACTCTTGTCCCAACGCTTGCCGAGCTTTTTGTAGATACTTTTATTCTACTGTCATACTCGCGGCAAATTCAAAAATTGTCTTACCGCCATTGTTCCCCAGAGCCAACAACCCTGTTATATTCACCTACCAAAGAACCAAGAGCAAGAATGTAAAAGAACCTTGCTTGGCAGTTATTCTTATTTCTTTATCACCAAACAACCACCAGTATAATGTTTTAACCAGCAGATGATACTTTAAAACTGGTCTTAATCCATTTTATCCGGTCGCCATTTTATATCGTTTTCCTATTTCATCATAAAAGGATTTTTACAAGATTTTTTTTGTGTGCTTCAAGTTCGGATTCTTCAGCCTTCCTCCAAGTTCAGCAAGATAATCGCTTTTCATTAAGAAAACTTCTTAGAACAGGCTCATCAGGCACCATTGGTATATCATCCTCAAGTATTTCATCATAATCACCTGGATCGTATGTGGGATTCTCATATTCGAATCCCTCCTTCAGCCATTGTTTTAATTTTATTTAATTTTAAAAAATATATTTAAAAAATAAAAACAATGTCAGCTTACGGAAACAAACTCACACCCTCATAGAAAACTAAGAGGAACCTCTCATGGTGTACCTAAAGGCATCCGCACAAGTGTAGTAATAACTAATAATCCATCAACAATAGACCAAAACACCAACACGCTACTTGTAAGATTTCCAAATCTAAGTACTAATGATGGTGATAGTTCCACGTACTGCTCGTCTTGCCTTTGAAATAGAGAACTTAAAAGCAGAACAGACGCACAACCGTACTTTATACCAGAATCTGGATAGAGCAATTGCGAAAAAAATGACAATAAAGAATAACTGGCAATGAAGTCATGTCAATAGATGACAGTGATATATATCATTGAGTATGTAGATTTATGGAAAAGCCCTTACCGAAAGATTAAACATAGCTTTACTCAAGGTATTGGTAAAGCAAACATGTTAAAACATAGAGTTGGTGCGGGAGATGCTTCCCTCAGACACCGGAGATGAAGCTGTAGCAGCAGCTTATGGAAATAGATTTTTGTATCATCCACTGGACTTTGAAATGTTAGAAAGTCATATGCCATTTTTATCAAGCGGGGGCTTGGTGATAGGTTAGAATATGAATTAACGTTTAAGCTCGATTATAACAAAGTTATCAAAAGCAGTGATGCTGATGCAGTCTTAGGTAATAAAAAAATATCTGCTTGGGAATTTGATACGGTTAGTTGATGTTGAATTAGCCAGACAAATAAGACAGCAAATCAATGGTAAGATAGTATTTATGTATGATCGTATCTTGCGACATAGAAAAAATAGTAGTAAAAAAAATCTGATACCCTTTGGAATATCAACATTAATGTACCAGCACAGAGCAAGAAAGGTATTTTAATGCTGTTTGAAGACCCAGAAAGAACAAGCGCAGAAACCTATTACAACCCAATGATTTGAAAAAGTTGAAATGACAATAGAGGGAGTACCAAATCAGTTGTATAGTCAGGGTATGAAAGGCAATATCAACATTGGGATGAAATCAACAAATATTTTGCCTTGACCTCAAAAAAGAAACAAAGAGACAGAAATAGCAGCGAAGGGACTTAAAACTTTACCAATGTTTCTCTGAGATCCTATCTAACACAAAATCATATGCTTTGTGGCTTGACCTAGAACATGTGATGACAATTTTAATACGGCAGTGAAGAAGAATATAGAGAACACGGCAGTGAAGGTATAACGATACTAATAAATAAAAAAGCAGATGCAGATCAAACTTTAAATATTTATCTATAATATTAAGTACAAGATGCGCAAATCAATTTCGAAGATGGAAGATTCAAAGAAGTACGATACTAGTTTACAACAAAAATATCCTAAATATCCACACAGTGCCATTATCTGTGGTCAGACAGGCTGTGGTAAAACAGAGTTTGTTCTTGACATACTTGAACAAGAGTATGTTGAGTTTTTGAACATATAATTATATTGTGTCCAACTATAGAGTGGAACGAGGCTTATACAAAATAGATCCTGGATAGGAGATGTAAGAAATCCGAGAGATAAAAAATAATAATAATTGTCAATCCGTTAGCAACGGTAAAGAAATGTTACAAGAACTGTTTGCGTTTATTTTTTCAAAAGATATGCTGGCCAGCCCACATTATACATCATAGATGACTGCTCCGCCAGCAAAAGAATCTAACAAAGAAAAAGATATGTTGTCAGAGTTGCATTCTCTGGTCGTCAGGCCAAACAATCAGTGTGGGTTATTTCACAGAGATATAATTCTGTATTGAAAAGATTTAAGGGAGCAAGCAAAATGGTTGTGTATGTTTTACACTAAGGACAGAGATAGTTATGAAAATTGTTTGAGAGAGAATGATGTTATTCCGACGCTGGAAGAGAGAACCAGAATAAGAAAAGCTTTAGCAAAAAACTAAATATTCCAAGTTAATATTGAGGACTGATCAACCAACTAGTTATTGGGTCGAATAATTACTTTTTTTTATAACTGTTGCTAATTAGTAATACTAACAGCAAAGTAGTCAATGTTAATAGCAATACTACTGACATGAAATATAAAGAAAATATAGAAAATCAGTAAGTATAGAATGCTTATAGCATTGCTCATAGTAAAGTAGCAATGCTAATAGCAATGCTTGCAGCAAATTAACAATGCTAATAAAAAAAATAGCAAGGTTAATAACAATGCTATTAACAA